>MU226528.1:378905-403357 GCA_018584345.1 Thuja plicata | reverse complement strand
TGCTTGGCATAATTCTTTGAATCAATTTAATATCCTAGGTGATTTTTATCACTGATTTATATTAACTATTATAGCCATACAATTCAAATCAATTTCGACCAATGAAATCAAATCAAAATCAAACATGACTATAGTATTTAATTATAAAGGAATTAAATAAATCCCTAAATCAAATATCCACTTGCAATTAACCCATTCCCCTAACCTATTTAATTTAATTAAAATGGCTATAGTCCTCTAATTATTAAAAAGCAATTTCATTGTTTAAATAATTAATACCTATATTTTAAATGAATTAAATAAGTTTATTTCATTTATTAATATTCCCTTAAACCCCAACCTAACATATCTCAACCACTTCTACCCTGGGTTCTAACCCTTCCCACATGCTTTTCCATCTTTTTAGCTTGTTTTAATCTTAAATCCTTCATGCTAGAATAGTATTGGTCACTGATTTATAACATATTCTGAGGGCTAAATATGTTATTCATTACACTCTTTCTAGTTAGAAGGCAATAGGCCGATATTAGTGAATTTAAACGTTTTGACTAACCTTTCAAGCTAATGCAATGACCTATTAAGTGTCTGTGTTGATTCTGACAGGTACCCATTTACACACACACAAATACCATTTGACAAACTATGTTTTGGTCATAGAAGGTAGCATAGAGATGTTTGGTATCAAGTGAAAAACTATTTTATTTAAATCCTCTATTAAGGTCACACCTAACAGTGTGTTTGTAACCTTTAACAGGGCTGGATCTTCACCGAGCTCACTTCAGAAGAGTGAACATTTTGGGTTACCGGTCCCAATTGGTTTTTCCCTTAACAGGGTTTTCACATTAAAAATCTATTTGTCAATGTGTTTATGAGCCATTACTTTAGTATTTTACATTACACATAACTAATCTGGATTGATCGGTATACACTAAGCAATTTACTATTTTTCGGTAAATGAAAGACTACTAATCGGTAAATAGTAAGAATAAGGTTTAACAGTGAACTCTGAGCAGTAGTTATTTGTTAAGATTGTTTGAAGGCATTCATCTTGTAGGACTAAAGATAACTAGAGGCTTAATATTGTGGTACTAAGTTTTTGGGTTCATTTATTGGAATATTTTTTAGGCCATTGATTCACCCCCCCCTCTCAGTTATTCTAATAGTTTGTCCATTAAAGATTATATGTATCTTTCTCCTTTGAACATATTTATACATAGAATTTATAGTTTAAATAGGTTTGGACATAGAAGATGTTATGGATCTTTCTCTCTTAAACCTATATATGTGTAGGGTCTATATTTTAAATAGGTTTGTTCATAGAAGATAACATGCACACACACACACAGAGATATATGTGTGTGTGTGTGTGTGTGTGTGTGCCTATGTATCTATGTAAATTTTGCTTCTACTTCAAAAAATTTATAGCTTCCCCTAAGGTTGGTTGAAGAAGACACTAAAAAAAATGACACAACATCAAATTTCTTTATTGAAAATATATAATACAATAATCTAGGTGTAAAGATAAATGCATTTTTAAAGATCAATTTTGAAGCCATGTCATATATTATAATATATTGCTATATAAAAAAGAAGTGATTCATTTTACAAAAAAACTTCTTTAGTTTATAATAAATATTTAGCAAAGAAGTGATTCGTATGAGAACCAATTTGTAACCAGTTTATAATAATATATTACTTTTCTATATTTTAGAAATTTACAATTGTATGACCATGATAGATATTCCATTATAAGAATAAATTCGCGTACATAATTTAATATATCTATGGAAAATACTTAAATTATCTCATGTACATGACAATTTGTTTAATGAATAGGTATTTCTAATTTAAATAAGAGTTCCACTATTCAAAAAAAAGTCGGGGGGTCTATAAGATCGTCGCTCGAGAGTCATACTAGCAGTTCTTAGAAAAATTAGAAAATAGAACCATGGGCAACGCCCAAAAGAAACAACGTGAATAAACAACTGTTAAGTAACTATATCAGTGGTCAAGGGAGGTGGTGAAGGATCCTTATCATCCTTGTGACCCCATACATCAATGAGGCTAGGATTGTCATCCATAAGGTATCACCATTGACGCAGGAGCATCCTGGGTGTAAGGGCAGTCTTGCATCACCCAAAAATATGTATTTTCTATTCAATAAGGGCTATTTTGTACAAAGTTGTTATTTTTGGAAACTTGACATTTTTAGTAAGTTGGCCATTTGAACTCAGAATGTTCTAATTTTTCAGCTGAAGGATCATCGTAGTCATATAAGCATGCCAGTTGAGTTTCATTGCCATAGCATCTGTATTGGCAAAGTTATTAAGGATTTACTGTTGAGATTTTAGGGTGTGAATCCTTTGAGCTCAATTTTAAGGACCTTAGAGGCTCCGGATCGAGGTTGAACCCCTGGTTGACTAGCATTTCGCTTGTTATCCACCATAGATCGCGATCTCCCCTTTCTGGAAAGTGGCTATAATAGCCAATCAGAGCTACGGTTCAAAAGTTATGGCTTCCGGAAGTTGGGATACCTAATCTCATATTTTGTAAATATTTAAAGCCGACCCTTTTGTAATAAAAGTGAAAAATGATTAAATGCTAAGGGTAGTCGGCCTTAATGGCTAGATTTCTAGAACCTTCTCGAGCGGTGGAAAATTGCCTATTTAAGGAAGGCCCGTAGTCTTTTCTAGGGTAGTTCTGAGTGGTTATTTAAGGCTTTGTCCTAAAGATTATTGTAAGGGATGCCCATGTGGCTTTTGATATTGTAATTCTGAAGTTTGTAATTCCACATTTGTGGAGCCAATAAGAAGCCAATTTTCTATTCTTGCAAATTTTTGTTGTTTCTCTCTGTTTCTGTTGTGTACTTGTGGTATTAAGGGGAGTCCCCTTCATCAAGTGGTATCAGAGTGAGAAGTTCCTGAGTGTGTGGACAGATCGCCGACTATGAGGTAGTTTGTACCAAGACCGTGGTTAGGGTTTCAACAAAAAGTACAAAAATGCCTCCACAAAGGGAGCATGGCGGAAGAGCCAGAGGTGTACCACCTGAGGTTAGAGCCCTCCAGAGACAAGTACACGCATTATCAGAAGAGATTCATAGAGGCATGAATCTTGTCATAACAGAGGAAAGTGAGGATGAATCCGAAGTAGAAGGAGATTTTGATCAGGAAGGCAAAATTCTAAACCAAGAGGAGGAAAGGCTTTTCCGGGCCATTTCCAAGATTGGGAAAAGACCTAAGCTTGATGTTCCCACATTTTTGAGAAATATTAACCCAAAAGAGATGATCGATTGGATCAATGAAACAAAATAATATTTTGAGTATGGAGATATTGACAATCTTGATAGGGTCAGATTTGCGAAGGCCCGACTGAAGGGTCATGTGAAGATCTGGTGGCAGGAGATTCATTTGGAGAGAAATAGAAGAGGAAAGGAGAAAACCAAGAAATGGGATCAGATGGTGGATAAATTGAAGCAACAATTCATTCCTGTTGATTATGAGCTCGATCTACTGAACAAAATGCAAGGTTTGAAGCAAGCAGGGAAATCTATCTAGGAGTATACGGAGGAGTTCTATTGAATCCTCATTAGAACAGGCCATACAGAAGATGACAAGGAGAAAGTTGCATGTTACCTTAATAGGTTGAGGCTGAGCATTTAGGAGGAGTTGAACCTAATCCGAATGAACAATATTGAAGAGGCCTACCAGTTTCCCCTAAAGGTAGAGGAAAAGTTGAACAGGAAGTTTGAAAGTAGGCAAAGCGGAAGAGGTCATGGTGGAAGATCTGGTGGACGATCTTATGGAGGCCAAAATGAAGATAAAAAAAAGAAGGATGAGGCCAGTAGTAGTCAAGGTCAGAGGGGAAATAATTTCAATCAAAATAATAGAGATCAAAGAGGAAGAGGACAAGAAAAAGGATCAGGAAGAGGAGGCTTTCGTGGAACATGTTTTCACTATCGAGAAGAAGGTCATAGGGCATATGAATGAGGAGAAGTCCTAGTTAACAGAAGAGTCCTGCTGAGTGGTGAAAATGAACTTGAGCAAAGGAGGAGCTTGTTTCGCACTAGGTGCAAGTGTGAGAATAAGTGTTGCGATATGATTATTAATAGCGGAAGTACTGACAATTTGGTGTCAGAAGAGATGGTCACAAAGTTGAAGCTTAAGAGGTAGAAACACCCACATCCATACCGGATCGCCTGGGTGCAGGATGACCACAAGGTCAGGGTTAATGAATAGTGCCTAGTAAAGTTCAAGATTGGAAGGTACTATGATGAGGTACTATGTGATATCATACCTATGGATGCTTATCCTATGTTGCTGGGAAGGCCATGGTAGTTTGATAGGCATGCTGTACATGATGGACGTGCAAATACATATTCCCTGACAAAGGATGGAGTGTGAAATAAGCTAAAACCATTAAACAATACAGAAGAAAAGGTATGTAGTAGTGCAAGAAAAACTTTTGTTGATGGAAGAAAATTCCTAGAGGGTATGAAGCATGAGCATATGTGTTTTTCTCTAATTCCAAAAGATAGTAAAAAGGAAGTAGAAGATGTGCCTATAGAAGTTGCAGATCTGTTGAATGAGTTTCAAGATATTGTATCCGATAATGTGCCTGATGGATTACCACCAGTAAGGAAGATCAGTCATCAGATGGACTTGATCCCAGGAGCGAGTTTGCCAAATAAGGCAGCACACAGAATGACACCAGCAGAAAGTGAAGAATTGAATAGACAAGTGCAAGAGTTGTTGCAGAAGGGTTTGATTCGTGAGAGCTTGAGTCCATGTGTTGTACCAGTAGTATTAGCACCAAAGAAGAATGGAGAATGGAGGATGTGCACAAATTCTAGGGCTATCAACAAGATCACAATCAAGTACAGATTTTCATTGCCACAGATGGACGATATTATGGACTGTTTGAGTGGAGATGTGTACTTCTCAAAGATAGATCTAAAGAGTGGATATCACCAGATTTGGATCATAGAAGGAGATGAATGGAAGACTGCCTTCAAAACAAAGGAGGGACTTTTTGAGTGGTTGGTCATGCCCTTTGGGCTAACCAATGCACCAAGCACTTTCATGCAGCTCATGAATGAGGTCCTGAAATAATTTTTGGGTAAGTTTTTCATTGTCTACCTAGATGATATCTAATCTTTAGTAAGACATTGGATGAGCGTCTAATACATATTCATAGGGTTTTGGAGAAATTGAGGGAAGAAAAATTGTTGATTAATTTGAAGAAGTGCAGTTTTGTGAAGAAGTAGTTAGTGTATCTGGGATTTGTAGTTTCAGTAGAAGGACTGAAAATGGAACCAGAGAAAGTGCAGGCTATCCTAGAATGGAATACTCCAAGGAGTACTACTGAGGTAAGATCATTTCATGGTTTGGCTAGCTTTTATAGAGAGTTTATCAGAAGTTTTACTAGTATTTGTGGTCCCTTGACTGAAATAATGAGATGGGATAGGAAAGAGTTTAAGTGGATTAAAGGGGCTGAGAAGAGTTTTGAACTGTTAAAATAAAAATTTACAGAACAACCTGTTTTAGCACTTCTTGATTTTAATAAGGTGTTTCAAGTAGACTGTGATGCTAGTGGTACTGGAGTAGGAGCTGTTTTGAGCCAAGAAGGTAAACCTGTTGCATAGTTTAGTGAGAAGTTAAATGATGCCAAGAGAAAATATTTTATTTATGATTAGGAATTTAATGCTATAATTCATGCATTAAAGAAGTGGAGATACTATCTACTTCCTAAGGAGTCTGTTTTGTATACTGGTCATCAAGCTTTGCAATATTTGAATATTCAAGAAAAGTTGAAGCAAAGACATTTGAAATGGGTTGAACTTTTTTTGAGTTATACATTTGTTTTAAAACACAGGAGTGGAAAGTATAACAGGGTTGCAGATGCTCTTAGCAGAAGGCAAGTTTTGCTAACAGAGATGCAGATCGAGGTGGTTGGGTTCAAGGAACTCAAGAGTTTGTATCTAGAGGATCCTAATTTTGGTGAAGCTTGGAAAGCTTGTATAGAACCTGTTACTCTAGATAGAACGAAGTGGCTAGATTTCATCATTCAGGATGGAATGTTATTCAGAGGGAGCCAGTTGTGTATTCCATGAACTTCTATGAGGGAGAATCTCATCTAGGAGAAGCATAACGGAGGATTGGCTAGACATTTTGGTCAAGATAAAACCCTTTCTCTGGTTAGCAAGAATTATCATTGGCCATAGTTGCAGCAAGATGTCAAGAAGTTTGTACAGAGTTGTAGAGTATGTCAAATGGAAAAAAAAGAAAAGTAGAATATAGGATTGTATCATCCATTAACTGTACTAGAGAAGCCTTGGGAGGATATCAGTATGGACTTTGTTCATGGTTTACCAAGGACTCAGCGGGGACATGATTCAATTTTTGTGGTGGTTGACAGGTTTTCAAAGATGGTACTTTTCATTCCCTATAAGAAGACTAATGATGCTATTCATGTGGCTAAATTATTTTTCAAAGAAGTGGTGAGACTACATGGTCTTCCAAACAGTATAGTTTTAGATCGAGACACTAAGTTTGTTGGATATTTCTGGCATACATTGTGGAAGAATTTGAAGATAGACTTGTAGTTTAGCTCATCAACTCATCCACAAACTGATGGACAAAAAGAGGTGGTGAATAGGAATTTGGGGAATTCGCTGAGATGTTTGGTTGGAGATAAGCCAATAGGTTGGGATTTTATTTTACCACAGACAGAATTTTCATACAATAATTCTGTCAACAGGAGCACTGGTAAATCACCTTTCCAGATTATATTTGGAAGTAGTCCCAGAAATGCTTCAGAGTTGAGGAAGATAGACAAAGTAAAGATAAGTAGTGCTGAAGCTGAGGATTTTGCAGAACATTTGAAGAACATCCATGAGGAGGTGAGGAAGCACATTACCAAGATGAATGCACAGTATAAAGCTAAGGAAGATGAGAGAAGGAGGCATAAATAATTTCAGGTTGGGGATGAGGTCATGGTACATTTGCGAAAGGAGCGATTTCTAATTGGTACATATAAAAAGTTGAAAATGAAGAAGTTTGGGCCATGTAAGATACTGAAGAAGCATGATTAAGGAAATGCTTATGAGGTAGAATTGCCTACTGAGTTGAATATTTCACCATTATTTAACATTGCAGATTTGACAGAGTACCATGAAGGGGGTGTTGAAGGCGAGGTCACAGAAGCACAATGGCGTATTCCAGCTACTACTTCAGCTACCAAGGTGATTGAAGATATACTAGATAGTTGTATTGGCAGAAGCACAAGGAACGTGACATATAAAGAGTATCTGGTCAAATGAAGAGGATGACCTATAGACAATTCATCATGGCTGACAAAGGAGGAGGTTGACCGTCTTAGTTTTCCTCTGCACACCTGAGATGTCATAGGGTCACTTCTCAAATTACCCTGGGTGTTTGACGCAGGAGCATCTTGGGTGTAAGGGAAATCTTACATCACCCAAAAATATGTGTTTTCTATTCAATAAGAGCTATTTTGTACAAAGCTGCTATTTTTGGACACTTTCTATTTTTAGTAAGTTGGCCATTTGAACTCAGAATGTTTTAAGTTTTCAGGTGAAGGATCATCTTAGTCATATAAGCATGCTAGTTGAGTTTCATTGCCATAGCATCTGTATTGGCGAAGTTATTAAGGATTTACTGTTGAGATTTTAGGGTGCCAAACCTTAGAGCTCAATTTTTAGGATCTTAGAGGCTCCGGATCGATGTTGAACCCTCGATTAACTAGCACTTTGCTTGTTAGCAACTGTAAATCGCGATCTCCCCTTTGTGGAAAGTGGTTATAATAGCCAATCGGAGCTACGGTTCAAAAGTTATGGCTTCCGGAAGTTGGGCTACCTAATCTCATATTTTGTAAATATTTAAAGCCGACCCTTTTGTAATAAAAGTGAAAAATAATTAAATGCTAAGGGTAGTCGGCCTTAATGGCTAAATTTTTGGAACCTTCTCAGGCGGTGGAAAATTGCCTATTTAAGGAAGGCCCGTAGTCTTTTCTAGGGCAGTTCTGGGTGGTTATTTAAGGCTTTACCCTACATATTATTGTAAGGGATGCCCATGTGGCTTTTGATATTGTAATTCTAAAGTTTGTAATTTCATATTTGTGGAGTGAATAAGAAGCCAATTTTTTGTTCTTGCAAATTTATGTTGTTTCTCTCTGTTTCTGTTGTGTACTTGTGGTATTAAGGGGAGTCCCCTTCATCAAGTGGTATCAAAGCGAGAAGTTCCTGAGTGTGTGGACAGATCACCGACCGTGAGATAGTTTGCACCAGGACCGTGGTTAGGGTTTCAACGATAAGTAAAAAAATGCCTCCACAAAGGGAGCATGGCAGAAGAGCCAGGGGTGTGCCACCTGAGGTTAGAGCCATCCAGAGACAAGTACAAGCATTGCAGGAAGAGATTCATAGAGGCATGAATCTTGCCTTAAGAGAGGAAAGTGAGGATAAAGCCGAAGTAGAAAGAGATTTTGACTAGGAAGGCAAAATTTTGAACTAAGAGGAGGAAAGGCTTTTTTGGGCCATTTCCAAGATCGAGAAAAGACCTAAGCTTGACGTTCCCACATTTTTGGGAAATCTTAACCTAGAAGAGTTGATCGATTGGATCAATGAAATAGAAGAATATTTTTAGTATGAAGATATTGAGGATCCTGATAGGGTCAAATTTGTGAAGGCCCGACTGAAGGGACATGCAAAGATACGGTGGCAGGAGATTCAGTTGGAGAAAAATAGAAGAGGAAAGGATAAAATCATGAGATGGGATCAGATGGTGGATAAATTGAAGTGACTGTTCATTCCTACTATTTATGAGCTCGATCTACTGAAGAAAATGCAATGTTTGAAGCAAGCAGGGAAATCTATCTAGGAGTATACGAAGGAGTTCTATCGAATCCTCATAAGAATAGGCCATGCGGAAGCTGACAAGGAAAAAGTTGCCTGTTACCTTAATGGGTTGAGGCCGAGCATTCAGGAGGAGTTGAACTTGATCCAAATGAATAGTATTGAATAGGCCTACTAGTTTGCCTAAAGGTAGAGGAAAAGTTGAACAAGAATTTTGAAATCAGGCAAAGCGAAAGAGGTCGTGGTGGAAGATCTCGTGGACGATCTTATGGAGGCCAAAATGAAGATCAGAAAAAGAAGGATGAGGCTAGAAGTAGTCAAGGTCAGAGGGGAAATAATTTCAATCAAATTAATACAGATCAAAGAGGAAGAGGACAAGGACAAGGATCAGGAAGAGGAGGCTTCCGTAGAACATGTTTTCACTATGGAGAAGAAGGTCATAGGGCATATGAATGTCCTCAATTCCAAGGAAGGGCAGATAGGAGAAATGACGGCTAGGTTAGAGTCGCACATGTGGACAAAGATGCAAAATATCTCATTCTAAAGATGCTAAAGGAGGAGAAGTCTTAGTTAACAAAAGAGTCCTGCTGAGTGGTGAAAATGAACCTGAGCAAAGGAGGAGCTTGTTTCGCACTAGGTGCAAGTGTGAGAATAAGTGTTGTGATGTGATTATTGATAGCGAAAGTACTAACAATATGGTGTCAAAAGAGATGGTCACAAAGTTGAAGCTCAAGAAGCAGAAACACCCACATCCATACCGGATCCCATGGGTGCAGGATGACCACAAGGTCATGGTTAATGAATAGTCCCTAGTAAAGTTTAAGATTGGAAGGTACTATGATGAGCTACTATGTGATATCATACCTAAGGATGCTTGTCATATGTTTCTGGGAAGGTCGTGATAGTTTGATAGGCATGTTGTACATGATGGCCATGCAAATACATATTCCCTGACAAAGGATGGAGTGTGACATAAGCTAAAACTATTGAGCAATACAAAAGAAAAGGTATGTAGTAATGCAAGAATAACTTTTGTTGATGGAAGAAAATTCCTAGAGCGTATGAAGCATGAGCATATGTGTTTTTCTTTAATTCCAAAAGATAGTAAAGAGGAAGTAGAAGATGTGCCTATAGAAGTTATAGATCTATTGAATGAGTTTCAGGATATTGTATCTGATAATGTGCCTGATGAATTACCACCAGTAAGGAAGATCAGTCATCAGATGGACTTGATCCCAGGAGCCAATTTTCCAAATAAGGTAGCACACAGAATGACACCAGCAGAAAGTGAAGAATTGAATAGACAAGTGCAAGAGTTGTTGTAGAAGGGTTTGATTCATGAGAGCTTGAGTCCATGTGTTGTACCAGTAGTATTAGCACAAAAGAAGAATGGAGAATGGAGGATGTGCAAAGATTCTAGGGCTATCAACAAGATCATAATCAAGTACAGATTTCCATTGCCACAGATGAATGATATTATGGACTGTTTGAGTGGAGCTGTGTACTTCTCAAAGATAGATCTGAAGAGTGGATATCACCAGAATTGGATCAGAGAAGGAGATGAATGGAAGATTGCCTTCAAAACAAAGGAGGGACTTTTTGAGTGGTTGGTCATGCCCTTTGCGCTAACCAATGCACCAAGCACTTTCATGTGGCTCATGAATGAGGTCTTGAAAGAATTTTTGGGTAATTTTATCATTGTCTACCTAGATGATATTCTAATCTTTAGTAAGACATTGGAGGATTATCTAATGCATATTCATAGGGTTTTGGATAAGTTGAGGGAAGAAAAATTGTTAATTAATTTGAAGAAGTGCAGTTTTGTGAAGGAGTTAGTGTATCTGGGATTTGTAGTTTCAGCAAAAGGGCTGAAAATGGAACCAGAGAAAGTGCAGGCTATTCTAGAATGGCCTACTCCAAGGAGTGCTACTGAGGTAAGATCATTTCATGGTTTGGCTAGCTTTTAAAGAAATTTTATCAGAAGTTTTAGCAGTATTTGTGGTGCCTTGACTGAAACAATGAGACGGGATAGGAAAGAGTTTAAGTGGACTAAAGGAGCTAAGAAGAATTTTGAACTGTTAAAATAAAAGGTTATAGAACAACCTATTTTAGCACTTCCTGGTTTTAATAAGGTGTTTCAAGTAGACTGTGATGATAGTGGTACTGGAATAGGAGTTGTTTTGAGCCAAGAAGGTAAACCTGATGCATATTTTAGTGAGAAGTTAAATGATGGCAAGAGAATCTATTTTGTTTATGATCAGGAATTTTATGCTATAATTTAGGCATTAAAGAAATGGAGACACTATCTACTTCCTAAGGAGTTTGTTTTGTATACTGATCATCAAGCTTTTCAATATTTGAATAGTCAAGGAAAGTTGAATCAAAGACATTTGAAATGGGTTGAATTTTTGTAGAGTTATACATTTGTTTTGAAACACAGGAGTGGAAAGTCTAGCATGGTTGTAGATACTCTTAGCAGAAGGAAACTTTTGCTAACATAGATGTAGATCGAGGTGGATGGGTTCAAGGAACTCAAGAGTTTGTATCCAGAGGATCCTGATTTTGGTGAAGCTTGGAAAGCTTGTACAGAACCTGTTACTCTAGATAGAATGAAGTGGCTGGATTTCATCATTTAGGATGGAATGTTATTTAGAGGGAGCCAGTTGTGCATTCCACAAAGTTCTATGAGGGAGAATCTCATCAAGGAGAAGCATAGCAGAGGATTGGCTGGACATTTTGGTCGAGATAAAACCCTTGCTTTGGTTAGCGAGAATTATCATTGGCCATAGTTGTAGCAAGATGTCAAGAAGTTTGTACAGAGTTTTAGAGTATTTCAAATGATAAAAGGAGCAAAGAAGAATAAAAGATTGTATCAGCCATTACCTGTACCAGAGAAGCCTTGGGAGGATATCAGTATGTACTTTGTTCATGGTTTACCAAGGACTCAGCAGGGACATGATTCAATTTTTGTGGTGGTTGATAGGTTTTCAAAGATGACACATTTCATTCCCTGTAAGAAGACTAATGATGCTATTCATGTGGCTGAATTGTTTTTCAAAGAAGTGGTGAGACTAGATGGTCTTCCAAAGAGTATAGTTTCAGATTGAGACACTAAGTTTTTTGGATATTTCATGTGCACATTGTGGAAGAAGTTGAAGATAGACTTGCAGTTCAGCTCATCACATCATCCACAAAATAATGGACAGACAGAGGTGGTGAATAGGAGTTTGGGGAATTTGCTGAGATGTTTGGTTGGAGATAAACCAATAGGTTGGGATTTGATTTTACCATAGGCAAAATTTGCATATAATAATTCTGTCAACAAGAGCACTGTTAAATAACCATTCCAGATTGTATTTGGAAGTAGTCCTAGAAATGCTTCAGAGTTGAGGAAGATAGACGAATGAGAGATAAGTAGTGCTGAAACTGAGGATTTTGCAGAACATTTGATGAACATCCATGAGGAGGTGAGGAAGCACATTACCAAGATGAATGCACAGTATAAAGCTAAGGTAGATGAGAGAAGGAGGCATAAAGAATTTTAGGTTGGGGATGAGGTCATGGTTCATTTGTAGAAGGAGCGATTTCCAGTTGGTACATATAACAAGTTGAAAATGAAGAAGTTTGGGCCATGTAAGATACTGAAGAAGCATGATTCAGGAAATGCTTATGAGGTAGAATTGCATACTGAGTTGAATATTTCACCAGTATTTAACATTGTAGATTTGACAGAGTACAATAAAGGTGGTGTTGAAGGCGAGGTCATAGAAGCACAATGGATTATTCCAACTACTACTTCAACTACCAAGGAGATTGAAGATATATTAGATAGTCGTATTGGCAGAAGCACAAGGAACAAGACATATCAAGAGTATTTGGTCAAATGGAGAGGACAACTTGTAGAAGATTCACCATGGCTAACAAAGGAGGAGGTTGACTGTCTTGGTTTTCCTCTACACACCTGAGACATGACAGGGTCACTTCTCAAATTACCCTGGGTGTCTGACGCAGTAGCATCCTAGGTGTAAGGGCAATCTTGCATCACCCAAAAATATGTGTTTTCTATTCAATAAGGGCTATTTTGTACAAAGCTGCTATTTTTGGAAACTTTCTATTTTTATTAAGTTGGCCATTTGAACTCAGAATGTTTTAATTTTTCAAGTGAAGGATCATCTTAGTCATATAAGCATGCCAGTTGAGTTTCATTGCCATAGCATCTGTATTGGAAAAGTTATTAAGGATTTACTATTGAGATTTTAGGGTGTGAAACCTTTGAGCTCAATTTTCAGGACCTTAGAGGCTCCAGATCGAGGTTGAACCCCCAATTGACTAGTGTTTCACTTGTCAGCCACTGTAGATCGCGATCTTCCCTTTTTGAAAGTGGTTATAATAGCCAATTGGAGCTACGGTTGAAAAGTTGTGGATTCCAGAAGTTGGGCTACCTAATCTCATATTTTGTAAATATTTAAAGCCGACCCTTTTGTAATAAAATTGAAAAATAATTAAATGCTAAGGGTAGTCGATCTTAATGGCTAGATTTCTGGAACCTTCTCGGGTGGTGGAAAACTGCCTATTTAAGGAAGGCCCATAGTCTTTTCTAGGGTAGTTCTCGGTGGTTATTTGAGGATTTGTCCTATAGATTATTGTAAGGGATGCCCATGTGGCTTTTGATATTGTAATTCTGAAGTTTGTAATTCCACATTTGCGGAGCCAATAAGAAGCCAATTTTTTGTTCTTGCAAATTTCTGTTGTTTCGCTCTATTTCTTTTGTGTACTTTTTGTATTAAGGGGAGTCCCCTTCATCAACCATTTATCTGCAACAACTTCTCTTCATTCTCATTCTCCTTCCTGGTTGGAGAAATTGTCAAGGTCTATCACAGGAGCCATTTTGACAAGATCGGCTAGTTAGTGTTGTTATTTTTGTCTAACCAACCAATACCACCACTTGAATAAGGGCATGCAGCCCCTATAATCCACACAAAGGTTTAGATACCATGTGGCAGAGAGGTGGTGTGCTACCTTTGAAAGTCTCTTTCACTGCTAGATTGGCAGTGAGGGGCCTGGGAATGTAGGGTCTTTGAGTGACGAGTGGAGGAACTTCAATCAAACCACTAACCATGGGGTAGAGAATAGTCATGGGAGGCAGAAGGGGTTGGAGGTACACTAAAAAGTGTAGAAGGGGCATTTCTCCAATATTATAGAAGCTCTTGCAAGTGGGCCACCTTGTGTGTAACTTTGTAAAATTGCACTTGAATATGAAGCATCACATTATTACAAATTCTTTCCTTAGTAAATAGAGATGCATGAATATCTGTGAAAAAAGAGATCAAAATTTCCATCTTTCCACAAATTAAAGAGGATTTCTACCCTAAAAGCGTGACATATCAATGTGAATTTGAAGGGAATCCATGGATAATCCCCAATAAAACTATATGCAAATAAAATGGCTTAGGTTGAAAAGGCTTAAATAAATCATGAATCAAACTCCATAGTTGATGGACTCTTTGGAAGTAACAAAAGAGATGTGTGAAGGTGTTTGGTTTCCCATAGAAAGGGCAACAAGGGTCAAGAATGCCTAGGTGTCTCAAGTGAGACTCTAGAGGAAAGCCTTAGAAAATAATACACTAGGAAAAGTGATCCGATTTAGGCTCGATAATGACAAACCAGGGTTTGAAATCTATGGCACCAGGTAGTATGAGAGTATTGAAAATTCCACTTGAGATTCAAGGTTTGAACCATAGGAAAATGATGAACAAGCCAATGATATCCCAACTAGGGCTTATAATTACAAAAGGAAGTATTGGGAAACCAGTGCCAATCCTTCTACCAAGGCTTGAATGAGTAGATGCCTATCTTATGAAGCATATTCATAGGAAATAATGACAAGACAACCTCAAAAGTGTGACAAATCTAGTTGAATGAGGAGAAACTGAGTTTTCATATCCTCACAAGAATGAAGATTCATAGCAGCTCTAGAAAAAAGATTCATGGAAGTGTGAATGCCTCACTTGTGAAAGCATAGGGAAAATAATCCAAGAATACAGGTTAAAGTAAGCCCTTAAAATTGAACAAGAGAAGAACATCAAATGCTCTACTGGTTAAACCATAGATCATATCTAAATATAGCCCCACCCCAACGGAGCCATGGTTTGAAAGCTTCCAAGGCCAACCATATGCTTTTTAGCAACAAAAGTGCCTTGAATATGCACATATTTCATGACTATAAGGGTTTGAAAATAAAACCCCTTCTAAGAGAGCTTATTATCCATATATCCTAAAGAAATATAATGATTCAGGAGAATTTCCTAGGCTCCGCTGGCAGAAATGACATGTATAACCCATCTAGAACACAAGGAAAGTCCTTGCTTCTGGGTAGAAAAAATTCAGAGCCCTCTGAACTCTCTAGGAAGATAATAGTGTTCCCAGGAAACTTGGTGAAAACCATGACGATTAGCTCTCAAGGCCCACAAAAATCCTCGAAGAAGCTTCTAAAGATTATTATAAAAAATCATCAATGGTGCCTAGAAAGAAAAATAATACACATGAGTAGCAACCAAAAACTTAGAAAAAATCTAGAATTTACCCGTTAGTGAAAGTGTCTTTGTAATCCAGTAGGAATACTTCTTCTTGATTTGTTCAAGAACCTCAATCCAAATATTCACGGTTGAATATGTAAAAGACAAAAGTAATGCCTATAAAGTTTAAAAAAACCTTGTGCCTGATCCATTTCCACCCATACTAGAGGATCTAAGGTGGATCTGGGAGAAAGGACTACTTGTAACACTAGGTATTGTGTCATTTAATTTATGAGGCCCTGCCCCAAGCCTATCATAGAATTACATACTTTTTATGCATGGACTTTTTTTTGAGACATTACTGAGATATTTTGATACTATTTACATGTTTATTGCTAGTGCACTTGTCATGATATGTTATCACAGACAGTTTGGATTGGAAATTGTATGACATGGACATTTTACTATTGTTATATTGATTTTTAGGACATTAATATGTGTTACTACTAGATGATCTATTCTATTTGATTTATTGGCTATCTTGATTATGTTAGAAATGTTAATTTCACGCTTATGTGATTTTGGTGAAATTCTATCATGATTGATATAGATTAGGGATGAATTGTGTGACATGTGAGAAATTGGAATTTTGTTCTTATGATTTGGAATGTGTATGTTTCAATTGAAAATTAATGACTACATTATGATGAATTATTATGGTGACTTACAAGGATGTAATGTATGCATTAGTGAATTAAATGGTAATCTTTATTCTGCATTTTTAATTTTGATGAATATGATTTATTGGGATTACTGATATTTGAATTGAGTGTGCAGGATCATGACCATGCAATTTTAACAGAGAACCATGACTAACCCCTATGTAAATTTCGTAAAGCCAAGGTTGCATCTATAAAAAGAGACAAAAACTCATTGTGATGTATTTTCTTTTGTATAGTGCATGTGGCATGAACGCTAATTAAATTTGTATTCATAATTTGTATAATTATGAGTGGATATGTCAAGTGTATTGTGATGTGTATGCAGTTTCAATTGACACGTGTTGTGTAAATTATGTGGCATGACTTGTCAAGTTGGAGAGCTTTAGTTCCAACCTTCCCCACTTGGTACCTAGTTGTGTTTCCCATAAGGACCACTTGGTTTGTGAGCCCAAAGTAGGTTCAAATACATTGGAACCCGTAGGTGAACTTAACTAGGGTTTTTGAGGGGTCATATGGTCACCCAGGGTTGAGTTTAACCCATTTTTTACAAGTCCTCTTCATATACCTATGGGTAAGGGGATTTTTAAGCTATAGGACATCATATTTTGACTTGGGGAAGCCTCCAAAAAGTTGATTTTCTAAGATGGACGAAAATAAACTTTTAGAAGCATGGTCTTGGGTAGACCACCTTCCATTTGAATGACAAAAACTTGTCCACCTTTCTAGGCACCTTTCTAGGAACCCATTTTTAGTAAGTGTAAGGGGTATGGGGAAGATAAATCAATAAGAACTCACATCTCTTACAAGAACTTGGAGAATATGAGGATTTTGAATTTAGAGGGGAAATTAGAGAGAGTTTCTCTCAATTACCCACTCTCTAACTTTAGAGACTACTAGTGAAAGAAGGGAAATTTGGAGAAGGATTGAGATTGAAAAAAAGGAAAATCTCTTAATAAAACTCTTACCATAACTTCTATTTTAAAGGTTGGTGGTCTTCAATATCTCTCATGAATTATGTTCTTGCATGTGGCTCTCATGAATGAAAGAAAGAAGGAATTTTCTTTGTTAGCATACATTTTGTGTAGTTATGTTTGGATTGTATCATATTGTAGTTGCATTTAATTGTTTTTTGTTTGAGAAATTTGCACTATGTGTGTGTTGTTGAAAGTATTGTGTGAATGGGGTTGTGCAAGGCCAAACTCACCCTTGGGAGGGAAAATTAGCCTTGAGGGTGAAGGGAATTAGGACAACCCTCTTGGTTTAGAATCTCTCTCCTTGGGAGAGAGGGATGCACCATAGATTATGGGGTCCATGGTAGGCTAGAAGAAGTTTTTCTTTGGGATTCATAAGGGTTAATGGCCATATTGTTAAGCATGCAATGGGGGAAGATTTTGATATATTTTATTGTGAAAATGTGAATAAATTCCTTGTTTAAGACTTGTTTTTTTATAGCCTTATTCTACCATTGGGTTATTTTTTCCACGTTCACCCTTGGGAATCTTTACTTCAAGCTCCTTGTGTTAAGCCATGGGAGGGTGTGTTCTACATGTGTTAATTGTGTGTGTTGCATTTTATCTTGTGTGTACCTCGGGTTAGCATTGGTTCTACAAGCTCGGGGGTGACCTTGTAATAGGCTTATGGATAGGAGGATAGCTTTCCATGGCCATTTATTTTGTTGTTGCAAGTTTGGCTTGTGAGTTGAAGGATATGAAGATGGTGTTTCAAAAAAAAAACATGAATGAGTGAGTCATCAATGTCCTCATCTATGTTGAAATGTTGTATTTTCATTGAAAGAGAAAATAAATTGTATGTGCAACTATGTAATAGGAGAATCAAGAAAGTTGATATTCTTTAAGAGTTATTTTTTTTTGTTATGTGGTTGTATGTTTCAAATTTTTTTTGTAAATTTTATGTTATGAAAATAAAGAAATTATTTTTGTAAACCATGAAAGATGCATTATGAAGCATTGTTGTTTATTATGTTTCAAATGGATTTAGTGTTATAAGAAAAATTTATGCATTGCAAAGAATATTTCATGGAAGAAACAAAAAAAAAATTGCATTTCTATGTGTTGTTTTATACATGGATAGTTATATTTTCAGAAAAAAGGAATAGGCATGAATTCTGATTTTTCTTCCTCTTACAACAAGTAGATATAGGAAGATATTCATTTTTACATATATGTATGTATACATGCATGCATAAATACATACATGTATATATACATATTTAGATATGTCTTTGATATGATATATGTGTATAATAGAAAAGTATATATGCATGTAATGATATACAAATATGTATATATATATATATATGGTCTTCATGGAGAAAAGAAGAATACTAGGTCTGCAACTCAGCACGCTAGGCAATCTAACCTTAAATTTCTTCAAACCTTACGGCCTACACTTCCACAAGGCTCGAAGGCCTGCCATTAATGGCATCCACTTTGCCCAAGGCATTAAAGACCAACTTGAATCCACATATTAATGCACCCGCAAATGATGACATTTTACATTTGTCCCAACCTATTCGAAACATTATCGATGATCCAAGAACTCAATCCTTGGCCTCACTAGGTGATTCAGACAAAAGCATTCAACAGAGTGGAAATGGAGAGAAACACTCTGCCCAACCCAAAAAAAATTCCTTCAAACAAGCCATCCAGAATGAATGAAGAGTGCCTGAAGGAGCCTCTTTTCTTGTAAAAGAAACCTAGGAACTTCCCGCCCATGAAGGAGATGGAGGTAAGGTTTTGTCCCTCCCAAGTTAGTTGTTAAACCGAATCTTCAAATGGGCGTTTCTATTAATTAGGAGAAGTCTAGGCTTAGAGAATGTGCTATCCTCTTTGCTGCACTAGATAGTTCCAAAATTACTTCCAGAAATTTTCTCAATGATTGGTTCCAAAAAACATGGGGATAGAAAATGGGGTTTCATTTTTCTTATTATCGTATGCTTCAAAAAGGTTTTTCTGTGACCCTAAATCACAAAAAACCATTGTCGATAAATTTTTTTGGAGATTTGGTCCCTGCGAGTTTAGGGCCATTCTCTGGTCACTTGACACCTCCCAAGATAAAGTCTTGGCTCTCTCTAGCCTAAGGTGACTGATCATCGGTAACCTCCCGCCATTTCTGCTTAATTTCCTTCCTCTTGCCCTGGAACCAAATGGTAAAGTGCTTAGGATTGGCTAGTCCAACGTACTCATCTCAAACACAGACATCAGAGTCCTATTGTCCGTCAAACCTAGTGTTGATGTTCCTAAAACCCTGCAATTTGACCTTGACTCATCTCCAATTTGCTGCCCGGTCACCTTCCTGGGGGGCTTAAATGGTTGTTTTATCTGTAGAAAAGAGGGACACAAGAAGCAATATTTCCCTATTGTTAAAAAAAGAAACTCTACGCGTACTAAATCTACTCCTAAGCCTAAAGGTATGCCGAAGGAAAACCCTATCGAGATCATGACTATTCCTAATCATGTTATTACCCCTAGCCCACCCCCTCAAGTCATTATCTCACCTCTCCCTTCATGGATACAATATTTTGCAACTCTCAACACTACCTTGGATAAACTTAAAGGACATTTTGATTCAAGCCACAAACCTCCCCAAGTGGAGTCTGTTATCCCTCAACCCCTTGGAGATCTTCCTAGCATTGATGCCCTTGATTTTGGACTGAAGGGCGAAAATCAAAAATAGAAACATAGAGAAAATAATGCTCAACAACTTTCCATAGATAAAATTAGGGACAAATATTTGAAAAACAGGGGGAATTCTCAACCCAAGTGGAATGTATACTCTATCCTTCCTCAAGGTCAAGGGTCTTCCTCCAAACAAGATGCACCTTTTGCTCTTCCCATTGACAGGAGAAGTAGTCCCTGTAACTTCTTTGTGCCCTCTACCCCCCTAGTGGACTCCTTTGAGCCTGATCAAGAGGAAGGCTTAGGAGGGCCCCCCACCCTCCATTCTAGATGACCGAGATAGACTCAACACATTCTCAATTGTTGTTATCCTACCCCCTCCCCTTCCACCTCCATCTGATCAATGGATTTATGTTCCTAGGGTGGGAAGGAGTGCAAGAGAGCCTATCCTCCCAATGGGGAGAGTAGAGGTGGACCCAACACATAAGAAGGATCTTGAACTTGAGGAAGGGGAGATTGATAGGACTCAAGCAAATCCCTAGAGTAATTTGAAGGATGACTCATTTGTTTTTTTAGTTGATCCCAGCAAGGGTGAAACATTGGCTAAGAGTTCTTTGAAGAAAGGAGTTGTAGAGTCTGGAGATAGTATCATTATTAAGAGGAAGAGAGGTAGTCCCCCTCTCACCAATGGGAACCCTAAACTATCAAAGACCCCTAGATCGGATATCCCAAAATGCTTCAAAGGATTTAGGAAACCCATGGAAATTGACAACTAAGATTTATCCATGAATATGAACTATGATTCATGGAATGTTAGAGGGCTAGAGGCCTCTGGCGAGAAATATGTGGTAAAGAGATTCCTTAATATGCACATAAATTTGGACATTCTCATTTTGTAAGAGGTTAAAGCAGTAGGATTTGGACTGGATATTGCACTCAAGTACATCTAGAAAGATGAAAATGCTTTCTCAACCAAGCATCTCAAAGGCAAGGGAGGGACTTCCATTCTGGTGGGTCCTAACTGGAGGAAAGCTATCCAAGGATGGGGGATTTCTCCATGTAATAGGGCAGTTTGGGTTAGATTTAAGATAGAGGAAACTGAATTTGTTGAATTTTCTATTTATGCCCCCAATGACCACAATGACAGGGTCATGCTATGGAAATGGTTAGCAGAGCTAGGCAGCATTCCTTGGGTTCTTGCATGTGATTTTAATATGGTAGAGAGGGACCAAGATAAGTTGGGTGGTCTTAGATTTGATTGGAAAGGAAATGAACCCCTATTTTGGAGCAGGATGATCAGCAAGTTAAACCTATTTGATTCTCTAGCAGGAAAGAAAGGGGATTCAAGAGGTATCTGGTATACCTGGTCAAATTTGCAAAGAGGGGATAGAAGGATTTACTTCAGACTTTACATATTTTACCTCAATAAGCTTCATTTTAGCTACCCCCCAAAGGATAATTGTGTGAGAGTCTTTCCCTTTACACTTTCTGATAACCATCCCATTTTTACAATTGTTCACCTCATTAAAGACTAAGGATCTAAAGCACCTAATACTGGCAGCTATCAAAATTGTTGCATGGATAATGAACAAGTTTCTCAGCATGATAATGACATCTCTAGATGGGCCTAAACCACAGTCTCTTGGAAGAATATGCTCAAAGAAGTAGGTACAAAAAAGGAAAAAAGACTCTAGATTTAAAGAATACAAGCTTGTTGAATCCTTGCAAGAGGTTGAGGCCCAGATTCAAGAAACCCCCTCTAACCCTAATTTTCACAACAAGGTAGTACTTTGTAGAGACTATCTCAGGAGATTACAATTAGCTAAAATTAGAGGAGCAAGGATTAGAGCCAGGGTCAACTGGATTAACTTGGGAGACAAAGGCTCTAAATTCTTCTTTCATACTTTGAAGAAAAAAGAGGCAAGGGACAAGATTGCCTATATAAGAGATCGGGATATTTTCATTAATTCACAAAGTGATATTTTTAATGCTTTGTCCAAATTATATAAAGATTTATTCACCTCAAAAGACTCTGGACCCTTCATGGAGTCTGCAAGATACAAGATCAGACATATCATCTGTAAGAAGGTGGGAGAAGGAGATGCAACAATGTTAAACAGAGAGCTGTTAGTGTAAAAGAGATCAAAAATTCCATCAAGAAGATGGCCAATTATAAGGATCCAGGGCCAGATGGACTGCTAATAGAATTCTATGAGGCTAACATCGGTTGGATTGGTCCTAAACTTCTCAAAGTGTTTAATGAATCCATCAGGGAAGATTCTCTTGGTCTAGTTCTAAATGCAGGGCTAATTAAACTTATACCTAAAGATGGAGACAAATTTCTTATTAAAAACTAGAGGCCTATTACCTTGGTCAATGTTGTCTACAATATCCAGGCCAAAACCTTGGCTCTAAGGTTAGAAAACCTCCTTCCCAATGTTGTTAGTAACAACCAAACTGGGTGTGTCAAGGGAAGATACATCCTTGAGAACCTCATTACCTATTAGGAGGCACTGGAGTGGGAAAAGGTGTCTGGTCACCATAGTGCCATGCTCCTCATTTCTTATGAAAAATCCTATGACCATATAGAGTGGAAGTTTATCCTTATGATGCTGGTAGCATTAAGGTTCCCTCCTTTCTTTTGCAGGATGGTGTTTGTGCTCCTGTTTGGTGTCATGGCTATAGTAGAAGTTAATGGAGTTAGATCAAACAATTTTGGTCTCTCTAGATCCATCAGGAAAGGGTGTCCTCTTTCCCCCTCCCTATTTTTCATTGTTGTAGACTCACTCCACTACCTCCTTAGAGATGATTCCCTCTCCCCAATAACCAGGAAGTCTCCAACATCCAATTTTATGATGACACCTTTTTTTCCTTCACCTTGATGAGTCTAATATGGGAAATCTTATGGAAAAACTAAACATATTCTTCCTGGCCTCAGGCAGTAAAGTCTCTCTACCCAAATCTATTATGTCAGGCTAGGAACAAGACCCTCCTACTTGGTTGGGTAACTATGACTTTATGTGGGGTGGACCTAGTCATGTGGTCAGATACTTGGGGATTCCCTTTGTTTTCTCTCCTAACCTCAATCAAATGTGGGTCTATATTGTAGAGAATATTAATAGGAAGCTTCACAAATAAGACATCAACCTCCTCTCTTTTCCTGGGAGATTTCAAGTTTGTCAAAAGATACTGTCATCCTACCCTATCTACTTCTCTTCTATGTGGATTTTTAATCAGCAACAATTTAACTCTATCCAAAAGGTTATCAGATATTTCTTCTGGTTAGATAGCAGGGGAAATATGAGGATGCATGTGGTATCTTGGGAATGGTTATCTAGAGATAGATCCTAGGGGGGACTGGGCCTCAAAGACCTCAGGATACAGGGTATTGTAATGGCTCTTAATTTGATCGCTAAAGTAGTTGTTGGGGAGCCTTGGAAAGTCCTGGTAAGGAACAATCTTCTTTTGGCTCACCTTAGAAAGCCTAAATTTTGGCTGAAGTTATGTTTCACTGATATCCTCACTATTCAAGACAATGTTTTCATACAGGGGTCTAATGTTTTCAAAATTATTTGGAAGGCCTGGAAGTATAATAAACACTTTTTGAGCAATAAGGGTTAGATTGAAAAACATGGTGACAAACCATTGGCTCAAATCCATTTGGTGGAACCTGAAGCATGGTGACAAACCATTGGCTCTCCTCCAGGGTTGTTCAGCTAGGAAATGGGTAGAGAAAGGCGTTTCTACATTCAAGGATATTTTCCATATGAGAGTGCTTCCCTGGGAACAATTAGAATCCTAGTACAATCTCCCCAAATCCCAATGGATAACTTACTCTATACTATCTACTGCCTTTGAGTCCAGAAGACCCCTTAATGGCCATTGTTCTGACTCTAGCTATAACTTCCAGCTATTATGGCCTGACAACACCCCCCTTCATCTTGGTAAATCCAAATACATATACCAACTCCTAACTGCTAACTTTGATATCTTCGCCCATGCTAACCTCAAATGGGGCCTAGAGGCTCAATATTTAGACTGGAGCAAATACTTTAAACTTATTTAGTGCAGACCCTTGGAGCCAAAGATCACTTACTTTTTGTGGAAACTCTTTCTCCATAAACTCCCATTTAGGAAACTTTGGGGGAGCCCAACACCTATTTGGTTTGTAAATTACTAGAGTCTGTGTGTCATGTATTCTTCAAGTGTCTTTTTGCCTCTGAGATTTGGAACATGTTTGGCCTTTCATACAATACACATTTTAATGCCTTGAATAACATCTTTGGTTCTATTAATAGCAGCAAGTTTTGTAACACATTATGGTCTATATTATCTTCTATTGTATTATGGAACATATGGAAAGATCATAATAATGATGTGCTTGCGGGAAAGGGCAGGAACCTTACTGAGCCTTGCATGAGACTCATTTTCCTTGATATTTCTTTGCAGGTCACAACGATTATTAAGATGAAGGAGAGCAATTTCCTTCAGATTCTAAGAGAGGGTAGAGCCACCATAGAGAAGTCTAAGATTGCCCATGGGTATACCTCCATGAAGGACAAAGAGGAGTTCGAAATCACACTGGTTGAATTCATTCAGCAACTGAAACAGACATGGTAGATGAAGGAGGCGATGGGCCCAGCGGAACAAGGGACTGACCAAGGAGGTAGAGCACACAAGATCATTGGCTACAACTCTATCTCTCCAT
>MU226528.1:356755-367719 GCA_018584345.1 Thuja plicata | reverse complement strand
ATGACTAAGATGAACCTTCACCTAGAAAATTAGAACATTCTGAGTTCAAACGACCAACTTACTAAAAATAGTAAGTTTCCAAAAATAGCAGCTTTGTACAAAATAGCCCTTATTGAATGGAAAAACACATATTTTTTGGTGATGCAAGATTTCCCATACACCCAGGATGCTCCTGCATTAGACATTTTGTTTGGACGACAAGCCCATTCCATACCCTCCAAACAAAAATAATATTATCTAGGATAAACTTGGACTTAATGAAACTAGTTTACTCAGGACAAACAATCTATGGAAGGAGATGGAAGATCTTAAGAGCCAATGATTTGGTGATGATTTTATAAGAACAATTGAGAAAAACTATAGGCCTCCAATAGCCAATGTATTCCATCTCATGCTTTAGGTAGGAATTTTAAATCTCCCTTGTTAATAAGCTGACCAAGAGATTTTTAATGAAAAGATTCTAGGTACACTTTATGCAGGTTAGGACCTTCACACAACCACAAGGCTTTGTATAATTCACAAGGAAAGTTGTCGCAACTAGGAGCTTTGTCATTATCTAGGCAAAAAGTAGCTTCTTTGAGGTCTTCAAGAGTAAGGAATTGATCTTTTTGAGACTCGAAGAGTAGAAAGGGAACAATAGAATTAAATTCCATCTAGACCTACTCTCATTCAGGGGAATTTTCCTTATGTAGTGAAAACTTTCTCATGATGACCAACAAAATCCTGAAGAGTATTTGATAGCTTAGATAGCACCGTATGGCCTTATTTTATGTGTTTGATGCTAGGTGAGGAATGGTGTTCCCTAAGAGCCAAAAAAAATATTTAGATGCACAATCCCCCACTTTGAGCTTGTGAAGTTTCACATTCTAATTTGGGCTCCACCCCTAGCATAAATGTCAGCAATTTAATTCTAGTGACAAAATTTTGCAACCCAAACCCGTAACTCAGGACAAAAAGGGTTGGTAGTGAGAGCTTCAATTGCATGATGCAATTCTATAGTATTAATCTCATAGGACCACCGGTGGTACATGACTACCATAAATGTAGAGAAATCAAGTTTTTCATTGGATACCATCATTCTAACACATAATCTAGCTAGTTGGTTGAGTGGGACAATTTTCTAAATTCCAAACCCTTTGAATGTGGGCCACCATGGGTGGACAATTCAACAAAGATGTGTTTAGAAAAAAACTAGGTTCTTGATGGGTGTACCCATCCCACTTGTCATTCAATGTTGAACCTGATGGGATAGTGGTCTAACAAGGTAACCTCAGGGAGAGTTGAAACTAGTAACTCTTGTCCTTCCCCAAAAGAGAAAAAAAATTGAGTTTGGATCATGGCATGATCAAGCTATTTGAAAATTTTGTTAGAGCCAAGTTGATAATTACTCCAAATGTGCTAGACACCCCGAGGATAGTGACATTTGGTATTAGGGTAAAAAATACCTAATTTATTAAACATGTAAAACTATGCTTCTCTTTCTCCAGTCGTCTACTAGAGAGACAATAACCCTTCTTTATCTAAGGCTACCTTAACCATATTAAATTAGCCACACAAAACCCAAGTAGTTGGTGGTAATGAATCAATAATACACTACCACATATGTGATATTTCCATAGCTCATCATTGGGAGAATTAATATTAATGATCCTAAAAGAATGATTATCAATTGACATGAGGACCCACACCACCTATTCATTAGGATTCAACCAATGAGCCATAGTAGAATATTGCCAATGTAACGAGATGAGGATGACAACACCTCCTTTTCCAGCTTTGTTTTCTAAAGAAATAACCATGCCAATTGGCCAAATCCCATGACATGAAACAAAAAGTATGAAAGATTTAATACCTAGATTTTTTTGCTAAGTATACCACACAAAATACTTCCTGGTAAGATCAGTTAGATCTTAGACATTCAATGACATAAAATTAATCATTCAAAATCTTGCATGCCATCCTCGTCCTCAAGAGAGAAGAATCTATTCTACAATAAATTTGATCCCAAAAAAAAACTATAGTAGGAATCCCTTAGAACCACCCATCATTTTTTGGAACCTCATCATGATCTGCCTCTCATCTAGAAGGGTTGTGAGAGCAGTGTAACAAAGAAGGTTGTGTAGTCAAAACCAAGGCAGGATGAGTACTATGGGTCCACATAGGATGGATAACACCTTCATGGGCTGAATTTTTGGTACAAGAGCACCTAATGTTAGGAACATTTCTAAGTGAGAAGCCAACCTACTGTTCGTCAGTGATGCTTGTTGGTTTTTGTTTGTCGGTACTGCTTGTTCATTTTTGTCCATCGGTTTCTGTTCATCGGTGATGCTTGTTGGCAGTGTTCGTCAGTGATGCTTGTTGATGATAACCATCAGTGACTTTGTTCATTGTCGGGGTTAGAAACTTATGCTATTTTTGTTGTTCAGAAAAGTCAACATTGGTGCTCGGTAATGTCGGTTAACGACCCAGGAAATGCGGATGTGATGTTTGTGACTAGCTAGGTCACTTGCAATGACTCTCTACGTGTCATTTTTTCTTGAAATGGTCAGGGACACCTATTCCTATTTTTGAAGGGTCATTTATTGCTCAGTTTGGCTGCCTTGTAGGGTGGTTGAAGTTGTCCATGAGTATAAGATATTTTGGGAGATATTTTGATGGATGTATATATAGCTGAAAAGCTTTTGTAATAGATAGAGATATAGATGGAGATAGATTAGAAAAGGAGATAGACATAGATCATATCATCCTATAATAGTTTAGTTCTTGTGAATAAGAAAGAGCATATTTTAATGGATTCTGTGTGCAGTGTGTGTTATTATGTTCCTCAGGAGAAAAGCATCAGTTTAGCTTGGGGGATGAACCTATCCTAATGGGTTCTATAGCATGAAATAGTAGCTTTATGGTGTAATCCTGGTCTAGGGCACTTGAGGTGAAGATCTTAGTGACTTCCTCAAGCTGGGGTGAAGAAATACCCTATAAGGTATGTGCAAGAGATCTTAGAGCACAGTCAAGCTGACTATCAACAACAACTTGACCTGGGCTTTACATTAGATTCGTATCAGAGAAAGGAAGTAGATCCTTGTAGTTTAAAAAAATAGTCAAGATGATTTTGACAATAGAAGAGAGGGTAATCTATGAGGCATATAAAGCCTTTAAAGATTCAGAAAGAAAGAAAAGAGAAGAAGTAGAAACAAGAAAGAAAGAGGAAGCAAGAAACCAAATACTAGAAGAGATGAGAAACATAAGCATAAAGAATAGAGGAAAATGAAACCAAGCTAAGGGTAACTCAGAGAAAGCTACATGAACTCCTAGAAAAGGAGAAGAGAGATGAGTTCTTATGCAAGCAACAACAAGATGACCAAGCACCTATTGAGGAGAAGATTCCAGATGTTGCAGAGGTTGTTAGTGCTAAATCAGATATGATATGTGGAGATGATTTAGAGCCAAAGTATCTTGAAGAGGTATGTTAAGATGAGGATTAGATAGAGGTCAAAGTTGAAGAAAAAGTGCAGAGTTGTCCATTGGAAAGACAAGCGGAGCAATTAGATCTGACAACAAAGACTAAGCCAAAGGTAGTGGAGGAATCCCTTGGTGAAAGGGGTTATACAGTTGGTGACATGAAGTTTGTAGAGGATGCTATTGAAATTACTAGGGCTATGATTCATGAGAATGACACAGAGACTCAAATTGGGATAGTCATATGTCCTATAGAGGATGCACACAAACAAGGCATCTCCCATGAAAAAGTGGTGGACCCAATGAAGGTTCTTGCAAAGGAAGGAGTGTTGATTATTGATGGCCTTCTGATTCATCAAGGTCACCAAGCAGTACCTCCAAATTGGAAAACTAGAAAGAGGTCACCAAATCCATGGGACTTGGATTCTTTTCCACCTTGGGAGTATGGTGCAGGAGCACCTAAGGTTAGGAACATTTATAAGCAAGAAGCCAAGCTACTGTTCATTGGTGATGCTCGTCGGCGATGCTTGTTGGTTTCTGTTCATCGGCAATGCTTGTTTGTTTCTGTCTGTTATTTTTTTTTATCGGTGATGCTTGTTGGCAGTGTTCATCGATGATGCTTGTTGATGATAACTGTCAGCGACTTTTTTTGTTGTCGGGGTTGGAAACTGACGTTGTTTTTGTTGTTCAGAAAAGTCAACATTGGCGCTCGATAATGTCGGTTAACAACCCAAGAAATGCGGATGTGACATTTGTGACTAGCTGGGTCACTTGCAATGACTCTCTATGTGTTATTTTTGCTTGAAAGGATCTGGGAAACCTATTCCTATTTTGGAAGGGTCATTTATTGCTCAGTTTAGCCGCCTTGCAGGGTGGTTGAAGTTGTCCACGAGTATCAGATATTTTGGGAGATATTTTGATGGATGTATATATAGCTGAAAATATTTTGTAATAGATAGAGATATAGATGGAGATAGATTAGAAAAGGAGATAGACATAGATCGTATCATCCTGTAATAGTTTATTTCTTGTGAATAAGAAAGAGCATATTTTAATGGATTATGTGTGCATTGTGTGTTATTATGTTCCGCAGGAGAAAACCATCGATTTATCTTGGGGGATGAACCTATCCTAATGGGTTCTATAGCATGAAATAGTAGATTTACGGTGTAAGCCTGGTCTAGGGCACTTGAGGTGAAGATCTTAGTGACTTCCTTAAGCTGGGGTGAAGCAATACCCTATAAGGTTTGTGAAAGAGATCTTAGAGCACAATCAAGCTGACTGTCGGCAACAACTGGACCTGAGCTTTACATCAATTGTTCACCTAATAAATAGGGTTTGAATCATCTTTTATGTTACAATAGTGACTAAACATTTGGATGTGATGGCATCTATTTTTGAGATTGTGATTGTTGTTGTCTAGTAGAAAAATTAGATTGTTTTAGAAAAGTAGATGAAGAAACCTTCCCTTAGTGAAAATATATAGTCTATCCATCCACATTCTTGGTAGCTTCAAAAGTGTGTAAAGGGGTATAATCCTTAGGAGGAGTTTAAACCCTCAAAGAAGCCAAAGGGAAGTCCTTAATTTTGTGCTCAGAGGATTGGCACTGATAACAAGTGTTGGGAATATTCAAATAGAGCACTCCTCTAGAGTAGCACATACCTCCTATTTGAATATCAATAGTCTCTTTGAGGTCTTAAGATAAATCCACTTCCACACAAACCCTCTTTTGTAGATGAGGATGAAAAAAATTCTCTGGTTTCATGCAAACCACCTTGTCAATGGATTGGGAAATGGGTTGCAAAAAAGGCCAATACGAAAAGGGGAGAAGAGGGAATTCTATCTATACCATGACTTTAAGATTCTTTTCATTAGAGATGGAGAAGTATCGTGACCATGTTGGAAAAAAAGTAAGACTGAACAAACCAGGGCCCATGGCAACTGATACCCTAAACATGAGTAGCATTATAAAAGAGAAATATAAAAATCCTTTGGTGATATTTTGATGATGACATGTGACTGATTGAATGGTTGACAATGTTAAGTTGAAGATAATGCAAGGCATTAAATCAATTAATGTATTGTATTGTCATTGATGTCAACTTGATATCATCTGTACAGTCATGTACATAATACCAAAGATTTTAGAGAATCAAAGGAACAAATGTTATGCTTTCAATAATGCATAAAATTCAAGTATTCACTAAGTGACAAACAACACAAACAGAGTGCACACTGACAGTCAGAGCAAAGAAGAACAGTCATAGTGATACCCGAAGATCAGAAGCATAGTGTTGCCCGACGAAGAAAGACCATAGTGATGTCCGATGAGAAAAGTTAGAAGGTTGCCCAACAGACAGAGATCACGAAGCTAACTAGAGTCTCATCGATGGAACTATTAGTTGTCACCGACAACTAACTGTAGTGGTGACCGATGGAATAGAAAGTTTAGAAAATGACAAAATATCTAGCTGGCAGAGCTAAAAATAGACTTAACTGGTTGTCTACTTTGTTTTATTTGACCAGAGATAAGTGATTTATTTAAAGCTGATTTTTATAGTTGGCAAGAAGATATCTATGAGACAGATCAGGAGTTATACTTTAAATCTAATTGGCTAGATTGTTTTTCACGCCAAGAATCAAGAATCAAGAATCAAGAAATAATGAATATCATGTCTATATAAGAGACAAGCTTAATTAATTTACGAATGAGATTAAGGGGAGTGAATAGAAAGAGGATGTTGAAGAGAAACTAATAAAGAACAACTTCATGCAGTCCTGATCAATCAAGCTGAAGGAAGAGCTAAGGCATTTTGCAGACACCGACGAACAGTGAGCACAACATCACAGAGCAAAAAGTATGGAGAAAAAGGATTGAATTGATACATTAGTCAGGGAGGTAATGTACTTAAATATATCTAAACATTTGCAATTCAAAGTTTCAATATGAACAGGTCATAGTGTTTCAGTTTAACCATTGAAGCATCAAGTCTCTTAACCGAGCAGGACTTAACAGTCTTCTATATATTGAGGTACATCTCAAGGAGTGCCAAAAAGGTTGATTCATGAAAGTAGCATTGGAATTTCCCATTACCTATTGATAGTCTAAGAAGGAGGATAATTCAAGGATGGTAGCAATAGATGCCCGATACTAAGTGACAACCTCTATGTATAAAATCCTCTAACAAGGTCGCACTTAACAGTGTGTTTGTAACCTTTAACAAGGTTGGATCCTAGCAGGGCTCACTTTAGAAGAGTGAAAATTTGGGGTACTAGTCCCAGTGGTTTTTCCCTTAATAGGGTTTCCACATTAAAAATTCATGTGTTATGTTTGTATGATTCATTTATTTACTATTTTGTATCTTACATATCTAGCTCTGGATTGATCGGTATACTCTACTTATTTACTGAGTTTCAGTGAATATTTATATTGCTTATCAGTAATCAAGAAAGAAAAAGGATTGACAAAGAAAACTGACAGACAGTTAATCATCATTAGTATTTCATGGCATGCATCTTGTAGGGACATAATAATCTAAGGTTTATTGATTAGTGGTTAAGTTTGAAGGATAAATTTTGAAGCCACTGATTCANTTCCCCCCCCCCCCCCCCCTCTTAGTTATTACTAACATTTGAATGTCATCAATTTGGACCCCTTGAGAGGCCCAAACTTTGGAAATCCAATCATGCAGCATAATTTTAGGTGGAACCCTCCCCCAAAAATAACTTATCAAAGTGATTTTCTCAAGCCTTTCATACGCACTATCAAATTCCTAGATAGACAAAACAACATCAGAGGTACCAAAAGATGTACCTCATGAATAACTTTAGGACAAATTTCCTGGGTCTTTTGTTCAGGGGTACCATGGTTGTCAATCACCAAAGCTACAACACTAGCATCAACTGTTGGGTTGAGGCCATTAAAAATCTCAAAATACCATAATAAATGGGGAGATGCAAAAAACATCATCAGTACACTAAACCAAGCTAAAATCTAGTAGAGTGTATTTCCCTCTCGCACCCTCCTACACAGGACATTTTAAAACCAAAACCATACTAATTATGCTATCACTGTATTGAAAGGTGTAAGTATTAGGTCAATCAATTCATCGAAATGGGAGAACATAAATCAAACGATTATGAAGCTTCTTACTAAATTCTAAATTTCTAACATCCATAAAATTTATCTATTTATTTCATGTAAGTCAATCCACACAGTTCAATTTATATTATAGAGTAAACAAGAGGACCTCTTTTGAAGAATTTAGATGAAATGAGAATTCAACTAATTTGATTTCAAGTTTTATGTTAATTATATATAAATAAGTTTTACGTTGAGCATTAAAAAATGAAAAATATAAATTTACAATACATGTCTTCCTTGGATATGAAATCAAATGTGTATGTGTTAATGATTGCAATAAAAAAATAGACACCCCTTTTTCACTCAAAACATGGGGAAAAGACAAAAAAAAATTGATGGCAACCTGAATGATCTTTTGAGAAGAAAATTATTTATAGTGAAGTGGTGGTGGAAGATTAATATTGTAGTATGTAAGATTGAAGGTTTCATCTTTTAATACTTGACACCATCCAAAAAAATGAAATTTTCAAGGGTGCAAAGCTAATGTGGTGAGTTGGTAGTGGAGTGTGGGGAAACACAAGATAAATGATACTAATTTAAAATGAAATTTGTCCATCCATTTTGTGATCACATGACATGGCGTACATGTACTAGACATATTGAAAACTATTAGAGGGGATCCTTGTGATCCAACTCCAATCAAAATAAAAAATGATAAGAAAATATGGAGTCTCCTCTTCTCATTGTCATCCATGTGCTAGCTGACTAAGATACCCTTATGAATAAGTCTTTTAACTGTTCCACCTCACTAGTGTCAAGAAAAAAGTGGTCTTCATCTCACACAATGCTTCATGTGGACCTCACAAGATAGGCTACCCCACTATGGGTCTCTCTCCTTTGTATACTTTTTAAATCAAAATACAATTTTTATGTTGAGCATTTGGGATTCATAGTTACCTTCTATTGTTATCAAAATATAAGAAAATAAATATTTTAATGACAAATGAACTTAGACATATATCTAAAATTTTATTGATTGGATCTATTAAAATATTTCATTAGCAAATGGGTAAAAAAATCTACAATATAGAACTAATGGTAGATATAGTTTCAAAAGACATACAAAATGCAAAAAAAAATGCTACCTAAGCATCAAGATTAGACTTATCCGTGCACAATGATTGCAGTTAAAAAAATAGAGAACCCTTTTTTCACCCAAACCATGGGGCAAAAGATAGCAGACTTGATGTGATAGAACTTGTTATTCTTGGTTTCTTTACAAAGTTATTCCACCCATGTTTTGTTCTATCGTTTGTAAAATTGGAGGTTCTTTTACATGAAATGAGGTCAAACCTTAAGTAGAAATCTAGTTACATGAGATGGGGTCAAATATGGAATTAGATTTATAGCTACATGAGATGGGGTTATGCCTATATAATTAAGTGCACCATAATTTAGAGAGGGACATGGATGTTTATCACATCCCTAAACAATGCATGGTGTTTAGGTAAAGGGTTAGTGGATTGATTAAATATCTTCATTTGTTTAAATCCCTCCTTACAAAAAAATTTCCCCTGCTTTGTTGGTCCCTCTAGATTCTCTCTTGCACTGATTTCTATTCCTTTTCCTAGCTTTTTAATTTAGTTTTTTGTTATTCTCTTAGTTGTCATTGAAGGTCTCTATCTAACTTTTCTTCCTCCTTCAATTCTCTTACAACAATTCATGTTGCCTTTCTCTCTTGTATGTGTTCTCTCATTTCTCACTTTCAACACTTCAATTTATTTCTTCCTTTTCTCCCACTCCACCAAAAGGTGCATAAACTATTAAAATTTTGTTGTACCATTGAATTACTAGTTTGAAACATTAGTTTGGTAGTTCATAGTGATGACTTGATAGAAGATTAATTTGTAAATTCAATTTATATTTTTAGTTTGAGAGTTTTAGTATAATAGTATGTTGTTTACTAAAAAATTTGAGAAGGTGATTTAAACTTATAACAGTTACAATTTGTCTTGTATTCAATTTTCTCTTATCAATATTTGGGAGGAGATTATTAAAAATATCAATAACCATGTCCATATAATAGATAGATTTGTAGCAAGCTTGTTTTTTTTCCAATCCATGAACATTGTATTTGATAAACTAGGGGTTTTAGAATTTAGGGTTTAGGAAATAATATGTTGCAAGGTTCAGAGTTTAATAGTTATAGTCATAGAGGATGGCATGCATCTTTCTGTTTTGAACCTATAGATAGTATCATCTAATTACTATATTAGCTACACCATCAAGGAAAGATAAGCCATGTACACCACAAAGACAAATTTTAAGTGGATTCTTAAAATGGAATGCAATATATACAATATTTCCAATATACAAATCATAAAAAAATATATAAGAATTTACAATATATAAAGAAGATAAGCATAAAAGTATTTTTAGTGTACAGATAATATAAACAATTACAATATTGTGTGAACTTATAGTTTATTGAGTAGATATCATAATGCAATTTGAACACTATAGGAATTTTTCCAAAGGGTTATTAACAAAATGGATTAGAAAAATGGATATATTTGTAGCAAAATGTGAGACGACATGTTGTTGATTTGTGCATATTCATTTGATTAGTTGAATTTAACTTTTGTGTATTGATTCATTTGAGATAACAAACGAATTTGATGGATGTCTAAAATTTTGAATTCAGTAATAAGTTTGGTAGTTGATTGAATTGGTTCAATGCTTGCTTGGTTTAAGGTCTTAAATGTATGTCCTCTTGTTTTGATGATTTGATTGGTGAACCTTACACCTTTGACTAAGATGCTTGCAAGTATTCATGAAGGAAGTGACTAGTAGTTGGACAATTATCATTTGTTAAAATTAAGTTGATAAGGAAATATGTGGCATATCTACTTGTTTAATGAGACACTTAACAATGTATTTGTAGACGTCCAAAAATATTAATATTACTATTAATATTATTTTCCCTTCTATTCCTCTAAATATTTAAGTTTAAATCAATTAAATAGTTTCATTTACCAATTCTAATGTATTTTATTTAAATACATTTATCCCCATAAAATCCCCTTTTTAATAAATTGATATTTATTAAAAATCCTCCATTTTCTTAATTCTTCTAAACTGTGATTTGTTCAAATTTAATTTGAATTAAATCTAATCCTAGCTAGCAACCTATTAATCCTATCCTATAGCCTACTCTACCTCCTACCCTATTCCTATCCTACTCCCATCCACCTCACATCCTAAGTGTGTTTCCACACCTAACTGCCTTCTAATCATGCTTAAGTGGGTGATTCCTAACCTTTTTTAAGGCTAATAGGATGCTCAACTTCATGGATAAAAATATCTCTAAATATCTCCAAAAAGGGATACCCATGCTTCATAACTTCTTCTTACAACTTTGTC
>MU226528.1:339173-349729 GCA_018584345.1 Thuja plicata | reverse complement strand
TCTTACATGCTTTTCTTGTCATGATATGTTTTAACTTGCATGCTTTTCTTGTCATGATATATGCTAACCCGCTAATGTTTGCATGTTTGAGCTTGCTCCCAACAGATTGAAGGATTCTGTATACACAGTATTTTTTTCTAAGAACTTTATATTAAAAATGTAATATTTTATCATGGGTTGTCATTTCATGTGTAGCTAAGACAACCAATATGTTTTTGTTTCAAACTTTCATGTGCAGGTGAAGGGCACTAGTAGTCGTTATAGCTAATTTCATGTGCCCTAACTTCTAAACAAAAACATTAAATACATTAAATACAGAAGGGTTAAAAAGTAGTCATTTTGAGTTGACGTCCTATATATATTTCTTATTGCCTCGTTAATTGTTTATTTTGACCACCACAAAATTTGCACAATTGATCTAATACGTATGCCTACATATCCCATCAATCGTGTGTTATCGGTACCAATAAAGGTGCAGAGTTGATCTAATCAATAACTTTTTGGATATTACCAATGAGCAACTTTAGCCCCCTAGATCATTTTTTAGTGGGTGTTTAATTTGCAAAGTCCAATGAACAATAATTAGAACATAAGCAATAACCCGTAAATTCGTAAATTTATATATTACTTGTCTCCTCCACTTATTATGAATTAATACATATTAAATAATAAAAAATTCCAAACTTTGATTGGATCCTAAATAATCTTTTTCAATACAATAAAATGTAGATTTTAAAACCATTTAAGTGAGTAAATAAGATCTCACAACTGATTAATACTCACTTTATACCCTCTCTTCTATTAGGCCCCGTTTGTTTCACGGAATTGGGAGTGACACTTCCCGTTTTTGGGAGTGACACTTCTCATTTTTGCAAATCCGCTGTTTGTTTCTCTAAATTGCAATTCTGGATTCGTAAGCAAAACCGGGTTTAGACACCAAAATGAGTGGCATCATCTTCCCATTAAATAGGTGGAATTAGAAATCATACCCTGGTTTTGCGATAATAAGGTTTTGAGTCAAATTCCAATTCCCCAAGATGCAAAACCGGGATTTCAAAACCTGATTTTGTGATAATACGGTTTTGACTCAATTCCAATTCCGCCAAACAAACGGGGCCTTAGTGGTGATAAATCGACTGATTTCATTAAGTAAAACCAAAGTTTAAGGTAATGACCCTGCCCTTTCTAAATTAGTGGCAATAAGGCACAACAGTTACATGGCTCCAGAGTACGCAATGTACGGGCAGCTGACAATAATAGCAGCCGTGTACACCTATGATAATGAATAGGTAAGCAATTGGATTGTAGACATATAAATAGTTTCTACAGTCTATGATAATGTTAAACACAATTTCTAAAATCAGTTGTGTGAGTTTATTTGTTCATTTGAGAAGCTCTTTTTAACATTAAGCGATTGAATTTCCCACCACCAATATATGTCTTAAACAATGTTTTTCACAGCAAAACTCAAGTGTCGTGGGAAATGATGATATTGTTTTGAAAATGGTGGATTCAGCAGTTAAGGTATATGAAATGGTAACTGACAGGTCTACGTCTCTCAAGGGAAACCCAGGTAAAGTTGAAAAATACGAAATGTAGCCTTATTCGCTGTCGAAGATAATATACTAGCCTAACTAATGCAGAATGTACCATGGCCACCTATAATGGTGCTTAATCAATGCTATTTCATGCAAGTCAGTGTTTGTTATTATTATTTTTTCAATCTTTCTCCTTTTCAAAGTGATGGTGTTTCAATTTGAGAGGGATTAGATTTCTATGCAATTGTATAGGATTTGTTTGGATCAATGTTTTAAATCACATTCTGATGAGAAAACTTCTAACATGATTGAATCCTGAAACAAAGTGGTAATTCCCACAAGCTTTCAATACTCTCATTGTTGAGTATACTATACGTGCAATCAATCATCAAGATATTTGAATGTTTGTCCCTTGACTACCTTGAAGGCATGCCACTCCATAATGAAATGGTTTTATTATTCCACTACAACGACAGTGCGAAAAAAAAATAGACACTAAAATTCTTTTGGCTTTTCCCGATATCTTCTTTCGCATCGAAGTTGACGTGAGTTATTTTTTAATTGAGCAATAAGAATTTTGGCTTTTCATGACAGACTACTCCTTGTGTATGTGTTTTTTTATGATGATCACATGTGAGGTTAAACAACTCACTATAATACATCTTTTCTCCATAGCACTTTACCCCCCATATAAGTTTGAGGAAATTATCAATAACAAAAGCTTTTATCTCTTTACATTATTTGTTGGGCAACCTATTAAGTAGATATTTCATCTACTCATTCATTTATTATTTTTTCATCTAATTCTTCTTTCTTTCATGAAAGATGGCATTGAAGACAACCTTCGGCCATTTCATTTCTTCCATAAATGCTCAATTCTTTTCAAATATCTTAAGAGACTCACCATAGCAATTGCTTCAATAAAAGAAACTCGTGTTTCACTAAGCTTATACCAAACTTTTTAGTTTGAACTTGCTTGTGATCAAGTACTTTTAAATTTTCTCAATTTGTTTCCCTTTTGAGTCTAACATGTTGCTATTCCATAATCAACATTCATTTAGCACAACTAAAAGTACTAGAAGCCTAATGTACCATAAGAAATGGAATCAAGGGGAACATATATTATTTTCTATATCACAATTGAAAGGAAGATGACCCACAAGGCTCAAGTAGGCTTAAGCGTTGAGCGAGTGCAATGATTCTTCGCCTTAATTGAGGATTGATTAGGTAAATATGATTGATCAATGCAAGATAAAAGGCCAGAAAGGAGGAAAAGATGAGTTTGAAAATGCACAAATTGACAGGGAGCGGTAAAATCAATGTGGAGCTATTTTGGAGGGAGTAGGTCAACTAGGTTGACATGTTCCCTACACTTCTGATTGTTTTCATTTGCGAATTGTAGCCAAGATCCTTAACTTTCCAGATTTTATCTCAACACCGGTACCACTTGTTCCTCCAAAAAGAAAAGAAGGAAATTGTTGTGCAGCGAGGGGTTTGCCTCAGTCAAACCCTAGTTAAGAGTCAACCTTGAAATTGAAATTAAATAAAGGAAAGTGTGCTAACATAGAGAAAAGGCTAGATTTGAAACATGAAGTGTTTTATACCTTTGCAATGTATGTGTGTTTTTAAAAATGTGATCACAAATGTTAATGCAATAGCTTGACTCCACACAAAAAGCTAAAAGGAAATCAAGAAGATATGTCTTGCATATTGATTGTTGTAGTTTTCCATAATGCTTGATATTAAGAAAGGGGATGGAATGAGTGCTTGAATACTTGATGCCTGAATGGATGAATAATAATCCTCTTCCTTGATTGTGATCTCCTCTACTTGGCCATCATGAGAGAGAAGCTTTCTACAATGGAGAAGAATGCCTTGAATGCTTGAAATCTACCTTAGAATGATTGAATGCTTGGATACTTGAGCTTACTTCTTTCTTGGATGAAATCTTGGATGTGGTTCTTCTTGTTTTAAGTCCAAATGAGAAGAGGTAGGTTTCTTATATACCCCTCACAAGCATTTCAAATCTCAAAACTCAAACAGGATCGATGGGGGATTGAATTTCCCGCTCAATCGTTGAGACAACCATCAGTTTGAATTTCAAAGGAAACATCAGGCAATAGGTTGACTAGGTCAACCCATTCTCCCTAAAAATCAAATAAATATGGCCCAAGGGTCTCAATTGAAGAGGGGATGTCAAAATGAAAAGTGAAATCAGGGTTGGAGTAATGAAAAATAATGTGGGAGTCCATACATACTAAAATAGGTCCTAATTGAACATTTAATTATAGGTGCTTACAATTTAGGATGGTACATTTAGGCCCCACTTTATCATGATTATGAGTCCACCTCATTCTCACGAGAGAGAGAGAGAGAGAGAGAGAGAGAGAGAGAGAGAGAGAGAGAGAGAGAGAGAGAGAGAGGACATCACTATGTTTAAGGACACAAGCTCCCAAATAAAGTATCTTAACTCAGAAGACCACATGCAAGGGTGCACAAACAAAAGAAAAAAAATGACCAAAGACAAAATAAACAAACAAAAGAAAAGGGGTTAGTACTAAAAATAAATATCCAAATAAATTAGTTGAAGAGACCTCGCTTGAGAAAACATCTCAACCGCTAGTATCATGTCTGGAAACCTATTGCAAAAATAGAAGTGGTCACATGGAAAGGGCAAGAGCATTTCCAAAGACAAAACAAGACTACATGGTCTAATATGCTAGAAAAGCTATGAAAACATGGAGAGAGAGAGAGAGAGAGAGAGAGAGAGAGAGAGAGGTCATGAATCTAACAGGATAGAAATTTGTATATTGATAGATGGTCCATGGAAGATAGGATGAGAAAAAGAGTAGAAAGGCTAGAAAGTTGTGTTATATGAATTTCACTTATCCCAAAGAGAGATCGATGCAAAGGTGGAATCGATGGTCTAGCAAGTTGAGTTATGCTAGTCAACTTTACTTGAGAATGCAATGGAATAGGTCAAATAGTCTAGAAAGTTGTCTTATGTTAATTCAACCTATCCAAGGATAACCAAGTAAAGCATTGTTTACAAGGAAATCTACCAAAGATAATTGTCCCAAGGAAAGCATTGCCTCCAAAGGAAATCCGTTGAATAATGCAAAAAGATCCAAGGAAAATGCACAACAATGCATAGTGATGCAAAAGGGATAGAATTGATAGTATAGCGAATTGTGTTATGTAGTCAACCCATCAAAAAGGATAATTAAGTGAAGCATCATACACAAGGAAATTTGTCAAAGGAGGATTAGTCCTAAAAAAAGCATTGTCTCCAAAGGGATCCACTAAAAAGGAGGATTAGGCCTAAGGAAAGCATTGTCTCCAAAGGAATACATTGAATAATGTGCAAGGAGGTTGAATGTATGCCCCCCCTCCGAATGGAAACATAATACTATTGTGGCATTGTAAGGAATAGAGAACAAGATTCCCTACTTATAACAACAAGGAGATATCCTTAAAACAAAAATGTTTGCAATAACCTTAGCAAAGAGGGAAGATTCATATTAGCGAAGGATAAGATAATGCAAAAAGTGGAAAGAGACCCTTGGAAGGAAGATACCTTTGTTACAATATATCTACCTCCAAGAGGAGTTCTTCAACAAAAATAACATCTTCGAGACAAAGAAGGAGAGGAGAAAAAGAATGCACCCTTTTAGCCCCCCTATTACTAGGTGAAGAAGGGATTCTTGATGGAGGATGACACACTTTAAGCCCCCAAGTAAGGGTATTTGTTTAGGGTGAACATTCTTTTCCAAACAAGGAAGAGGTTGTGATCAAGGATACACACCTCCTGCATAAGAGAGAATCTTGAATCAAGACAAACAATTCCATCTATGAAAAGAATGTCACACGATAAACAAATCCCACTCCACCAAGGAAAGTGGATCCTTAGAAAAGAGATGTAAAGAAAATACCTTGACTCCCAATCATAGAGGCAAGGAAACACATTATACATTCTGAGTTCATAATCAATTGCAATAGATATACACTTCCAATCAAGGAAGAGATTGTAAACAAGGATATTGATCTCTAGAAAAGAGAAAGATCCTAAGACAAAAAATTCCATGCAAGGAAGGACATCGCATTATAATTGATACAAATAACAAAGAGATAATGGATCTTTTGAAAAAGATAGGACAACACATTAAGTGCCTGAAGTGAAAGATCATTTATAATAGATATGTATTTGGAAGCATAAAAAAATTGTTAACAAAGATGAAATGTTTTTCATAAAACAAAGAATTCCATGCAAGAAAGGATATGCCATTATAAAAGATACACATCCACAAAGGGAAAATGGGTCCTTTAAAAAATGATAATGAATAAAAGAATGGAACCTTTCCCCACAAGCAAAAATACAAGGGAAAGGACCTATTATGCTGCTCAGAATGAAGAGTTAAAAAGTAAAGCATAGCATCGTGCAAAGAAGTAATCCACTAAGATCGCATGATGTAGAGTAACATAATAGGAAAAAATAATTTTAAGGCATGTTTTTTTATATCAAGAAAAATTATAATATTCGTTGTCAAGAGAATAAGAGATCTATCTACCAAATCTTAAACAGACTGTCTAAATTCAATAAATCAACAAGAGAATGTTTATGGTGCAGGAGAACCATGGATACAAGGTTGACTTCATGATCATGTGGCTACTAGGGTCACATGGATGACCTTAAGCATTTGAAGACTAGAATGATGTATAAGTTCCTAAACCATTGTATTTTTGGCCATTAGATCCAATTTGATATCATTTGAGTCAAAAGAGTTGATATGTTTCAAGCTGTCATGATAAGGCAACTAGCCCTCTAAGGGTCACTATATAATGAGAAGGGGAATTAGTATTCTTTAATAGGTTTGATGGAATCAAAATCATGTAATATGACTTGAATTTTCATAAGAATAATGTACTAAGGGAAGTAGGATACAATGGTATCTAAATTGGTCATTAATCCTTAAAGGCTAATAAGAAAGATCATAGGAGATAAGGTCTAAATGATCTTAGGGGTAGTATTAAAGGTTTGGCTTATGGTTTTGAATTCATTTATCAACCATTTTCATGCATATGGAGTCATTAGATGTATGATTGTCGAGTTGACAACTTAGTTATCAACTTGACAACATTCTAAAACCTTTGTAATTGCTTAAGACAGTCAGTTCCAACTGATTGTAGTCATTTTGGAAGGAAGTTAAAAATAGTTGGATGGTCTTATAAACGTTGAAAGAGGCCTATTTGTATGGTGATAGCCCAAGGAAGGGACATATATTTCAAGTGATAAGAATTTGTAAGATTTGAATCAATAAATATGATGTTTTCATTGTATTTGCTCTGATTTTCTCTGCAATAGTCTTGTTGTTTAGTGTATTCGTGGTGATAAAGATATATTTTCATTAAATTTTTGATTGGGGATATTAGGTATGTGGGTTAAATTCATTTTTAATTTTGAATGGTTGCATTTGGTTGATATTTCCAAAAGTTATCTGCATTTTACTGAAAACTGTCCAAACCCTGATTTACGATAACCCGAGAAGTGAAAAATATGATTTCCCTTAGTTGGCACATGGATCAAACCCTCTCATTTGGGAAGTGATGAGGTGGGGTTGTACTATAAATTTCCTAGAGTTTTCAGGTGTCCATGCAGCATGGAGCATGTTTTTGAGAGAAAACAAGTGACTGCCATTCTGTCACAAAGAAGACAGTTACAGTGCAAATCTGAATAGTAGTCCATACATATGTCATAGGGTTGTTTGAAGGATTTAGGGTCTTCGAGACATAGACCAGTGTAGGAGGGGGAGAACCCTTCATGTCCAAGATAGTGGAGAAGGAAGAATTCCCAAGGGAAGGGCTAGACAAAAAGAAGTTCAAAGGTTTGTGTTGACTGTCCTAGGAGGACAGTGAGATAGGAAGTTGTTTTTGTTTCATTTGAAGTTGGGTTTAATGAGTCAAATGAACATGGTGGGTGTGTGGAAAAGAGTCTAAGGGGGTATAGGAAAACCTATATGGTGTCTCATTTCACTTAGGATTGAGTGGATACATTGTAATGGTTGGTTGTAGTGACTGTTTCCATAATGGTAGATTTGTTGTCTTAGGGGACAGTGTGAAGAAGTCTATTGTTTTGTAAACCAAGAAGGATCTAGTCTTGGAGAATGGAGTGAGGTTTTTAGGGGGGAAATGTAGAATATTCCCTTTTTTTCAAGGAGTAGTGGATCCATTTAGAGTGATCCTAGTGGATAGGTCTTTGAAGGGAAGTGAAGTGTGGATGAATTAGAATAGTCACAGCACCATATGATCAAATATGCATTGATGTGTGAGTGGAAAAGTTGAAAGAGTGCAGACATTAGCATATGGAGTCTAGTAGAGGAGAAGATTGTTGAAGACCACTAGCCTCTGCATCAGTTTACCACATTTATGAAAAAGACAAGAAAAATCATGATTCTTTGGAAAAATTAGAAAGAGAAAAGAAATTTTAGTATCATCTTAAAGTCTCCAAAATATTCTCCTAGTCAAAGCCAAACGAACATCAAAAGGAGGTGTAACAACGAATGGTGTTGGTAAAATCATTCTTAAACAATGATGTCTAGGTTTTAAGGAATAAGGATCAATATAATTAGAAGAAGAATAAGATTGAATGTTGGCTTGAGGTATAAATCATAATCCATTTTTAGTGACTTGTGTAGGAGGATCTATAAGGACCTTTATACATTGTTCATTAATACCAAGACCTTGTCCACTATAACCATCCTGGGAAGAAATGTCATAAAACACATTGTAATTAGCCTTTAATGTAGAGGGAGAAGGGAATTCATTTTGAGGTTAATGGAAATGTTTAGTATAAGGAGGAATAGGAATGGAGTTTTTCTCTTTAGGGAGATTAGGTTTCCTATCACTATTTGCATCTTATTTAGGTTGGGAAGAAGAGGAAGGTTTATACAGATCTTCATGTTGAATTAATGTTATCTTGGGAGATAAATAATCAAGGAAATGCTTAACATTAGGATTATTGAAAATATTTAATAAAAATAGGAATGTTCAAGATCATTCAAGAAGTGCATAAACAACTTCCTTACGTTCATCCATTAAGGTGAGTTTAGGAGAAGAGGATCTAGGACTTTCAAATCCAAAATTGTTAGGAGTTTGATCTCTATCCTCATTGTTAAAAGATGCCCTAGGAGAAGGATTAAGGTTATTTATGTTGATTTCATCTTTACATTCATCATTTTCAATGAAGACCCTTATGTAATTAACATATTCCATGCACTTCGTTAAAACATTTATGAGAAAATTACATGAAATATGGATAAAAGTCTTGAAAAATGGTTTGTAAGGAGGAAGAAAATTTGAAATTCTCATGATGTCATATGCAAGAATACCATGAAGGAAATAAAGCAACATGAAATGCAAGAAAGTGGTATCTACTTCATATGATTGATAAATAAAAGTAAGAATGAATATAACAACAGGAGATATCACACAACAATCTAATTAGTAAATTTCATGATGACAATGAAAGCTACCCAAATCAGATCTAAGAATGCAATGTATAGAAAATTGGATCTAGACACCAAATTAGAATGGTTATGTCATGCGTCGGGTTCACCAAGATGTTATTAGTAATAACTGAGAGGGGGGGGGTGATTCAGTGGCCTCAAAAATTTATCCTTCAAACTTAACCACCAATCAATAAATCTCAGATTATTATGTCCCTACAAGATGTATGCCATGAAATACTAATAATGGTTAACTGTCTGTCAGTTTTCTCTGTCAATCCTTATTCTTTCTTGATTATCGATAAGCAGTATAACTATTTACCAAAACTCAGTAAATAAGCAGAGTATACCGATCAATCCAAAGTTAGCTATGTAAGATGCAAGATAGTAAATAAATGAATCATACACACATAACACATGAATTTTAACGTGGAAACCCTATCAACGGAAAAAAAAAAAAAACCACTGGCATCAGTACCCCAAATTTTCACTCTTCTGAAGTGAGCCCTGTTAGGATCCAACCCTGTTAAAGGTTACAAACACATTGTTAAGTGCGACCTTGTTAGAGGATTTTATACATAGAGGTTGTTACTTAGTATCGGGAATCTATTGCTGCCATCCTTGACTCAGCCTCCTTCTTAGACTGTCAATAGGTATCAGGCAAGTCCAATGCTACTTTCATGAATCAACCTTTTTGGCACTCCTTGAGATGTACCTCAATATATAAAAGACTGTTAAGTCTTGTTCGGTTAAGAGACTTTGTAATACCCTCTCCTATGGTGATACTTGGAATTTTGACTTGGACATTTTATTATGATGGTTAGAACTATACATTTACATTTATATTTTGTGGATGATGATATGATTGATATGCTCATTTATGGTTATCATTTATATGTTTATGAGATTAGAAAACCATCTATTTTTATATGTTTTATGGATCTAACCAAAGGATTTGAATCTAACCGTTATCATGATGTTTTATGTTTCATGGATATGTGTCTGATGTGTTTTCATGGCTCAAGACGAAGTCGTAGTTACTCACTTAGTTGAGGTCTACACGATGTATCGATCCTAGTCATCTGTTTGCATAGATCTAATTTGTATGAATATCCATATGTATATATATGTATCTCTTCTTGGTGATGCAGGATTGCAGGTACCGGGTATCGTCTCCACCTGGCTTCATAGGTCTAAGAAATCCCTCAAAATCCTCGATCGTTGTTGTTGTTATGGAGATATCACCAAGTTCCACAGGAAGAAACTTCACCTCTGATCCTTCTATCCTTAGGTGGGGAGTTCCCGAGTTAGTCCCTTGTGTGGATGTATTATGTGATCTCTTAGTTTGTTGGATTTGTGGATCTTGTAGCTAGTACTTGTCTTCTTGGCATGCTCAACTTTGATTATTGATGTGAGTCATTGTTTATTTGAAGGTATGATTTAGTAATTTATCTTTGGTAGTAGCTACTATTATATTAGCATATCTCGTTAGGAACGAGTTGGTATGTGATTAAAT
>MU226528.1:295313-336410 GCA_018584345.1 Thuja plicata | reverse complement strand
TTAGAAGGGAACCCTGGAAGGAATCTAAGTTTAAGTTTTGTTCACATAATTCTTTTAAAAGTTCAAAAAATTTCATGAATTTTTACTTAGGTTTTCTTTTTCAAAGAGAATCTCTGTTCTCTTCCCCGGTTCCCTTGCGGGGCATGACAGACTTGATGCTTCAATGGTTAAACTGAAACACTATGACCTATTTATATTGCAACTTTTAATTGCAGATTTTTAGATCTATTTAATTACATTACCTCTCTGACCAATGTATCAATTCAATCCTTGTGCTCCATACTTTCTGCTCTGTGATGTTGTGCTCACTATTCGTCAGTGTCTGTAGAATTCCTTAGCTCTTCCTTCAGCTTGTTTGATTAGCACTGCATGAAGTTGTTCTTCATCAGTTTCTCTTCAGCATCCTCTTTTTATTCACTCCCCTTAATCCGATTCGTAAATGAATCAATGTTGTCTCTTATATAGACATAATATTCATTGATTCTTGATTCTTGGCATGATAAACAATCCAGCCAATTAGATCTAAAGCACAACTCCTGATTTGTCTCATAGATGTCTTCTTGCCAATTGTACAAATCAGCTTTAAATCAATCATGTATCTCTAGTCGAATAAAACAAAGTAGACAACCAGTTAAGTTTATTTTTAACTCTGCCAGCTAGATATTTTGTCATTTTCTAAACTCTTGGTCCTATTGGTCACCACTGCAGTTAGTCATCGGAGACAACTGACTGATCCATCAATGAGACTCCAGTTAGCTTCATGATCTCCATCTGTCGGGCATCATTATAATTTTACTCGTCGAGCAACTCTATATCTTTGGTCATCGGGCAACCTTCTGACTTTTCTCGTCAGGCATTCTGTAGTTTGCTTCGTCGGGCAACTCTATGCTTCTGATCATCGGGTATCACTGTGACTGTTCTTCTTTGCTCTGTCTGTCGGTGTGCACTCCTTTAGTGTTGTTTGTCACTTAGTGAATACTTGACTTTTATGCATTGTTTAAAGCATAACTTTGGTTCCTTTGTTTCTCTGAAGTCTTTGGCATTGTTTACATAATCGTACAGATGATATCAAGTTGACATCAATGAGAATACAGTCCATTAACTGATTTAATGACCTGTATTATCTTTCAACTTAACGTTATCAAACATTCAATCAGTTACATGTCATCAGATGTAACATAAGAAATGGGATCAAGCGGATGAGATCTTGTTTCCTATATCACATTTGAAAGGAAGATGACTCATAAGGCTCAAGTAGGATTAACCGTTGAGTGATTGCAATGATCATTTTCCTTAATTGGGGGTTGATTAGGTAAATGTGATTGAGAAATAATATAAGATAAAAGGCTAGAAAGGAGGAAAAGATAAGTTTTAGAATGCATAGATTGACAGGGAGCATCCAAACCAATTTTGTAACCAAAAATAGAGCCTAGAGACTACTACTGACCTATAAAATCAATTTGGAGTTGTTTTGGAGGGAAAAAGGTTGACAAGGTCGACATGTTCCTTGGACTAGGTCAATTGGGTCGACATGTTCCCTACACTTCTGACTATTTTTAGTTGTAAATTGTAGTCGAGGTCCTGAACTTTCCATATCTGATCCTGACACTAGCACCACCTATTCCTCTACACCAAAAAGAAGGAAATTGTTTTTGTAATCACCTAAAAATGGTCAAGATAAATAAAATCACTAAATCTCAACAATTTGATCAAACTAAATCAAAGGAATTAAAAATCTAATTGTGTAATTAAGTCTAATCAATTTAATTGCATGATTAATCAATATTCCATAGTCAATTAATTATTCTAGCCAATTAATTAATTAAACGTAAAAAAGGTTAGAGAAATTAATTACTTTGATTTAATTAAATGCTAAATATTCCCTCAACACCCATGCCACATGTCACTCAAGGATTTTAATGGGAATAACTACTTGGCATAGTCAACCAATGGGAGAGAAGCACAAGGATCACTCATATATCCACCCTTCAATGCAAATTGGAGGAATCTTAACAATCCAACTCAAATCAAGCCATTTTTCCACCTTGAGAATCTATAAAATTACCTTAAATAAAGTCATTGACCATCCATCATTTTGCATAAGGAGATCATGCTAGTTTGACATTTGAGTTGCATTAGGAGATCATCATAGTTTTAATTCCTCATTTTTAGCTCATTTGATCATAAAATTCCATCATGTAGTTGCATAATTAAATCAATTTAGCTTGCATCTTAGCTTAATTGTATCAATCTAGTACCAATTTCATCATTTAGCTTCATCAATTCAATCCAATTTGCATACATGTAGATACATTTTCATGAAAATCTTCCATTTCATGGGTTATAATTCTATTAGATCATAAATGCATTCCGAGAGCAATGATTTAGAGTAGGAATCCTCATGACTAGGAAGCAATAAGACAATTTTGATGAGTTTTTTATGTGATTTTGATGATATTTTGATTATACCAACCCATTGAACTAATGTTTTATTGAATGTTGTGTGTTTTAGATAGGTAGACAGGCATAAAATTTTACACAATGCATTTTGGCACCCACCATGGGGACCTAGCCTCACAATTTCATCAAATTCTGATCATTTTGTGCTTGCAGGATTGAAGAATTCACAGAATTTAGTTTTCAGTAAGTGAAATTTCATTTCAATCAGTGAAATCTCATTTTCAGTCTACAAAGTTTTGTTTTCATAGTTTTTTTTCTCATTTTTGGTCTAAAGAGTCTCATATTTAGCATAAAGTTGCTTGTATTTGGTCAATATTTTCTCTTTTATGGGAAGTCTCATATTTGGGGCAAAGTTATTCATTTCTGGTTGAAACAGGCTCATTTCTGGAGTAGTTGAAAGAATGTTAAGGCTTTCCATTTGGATTTTAATGTTGACCCTAATGAGTTGATATATTTTTTTTCCTTGTGATATTGATTTGAAAAATGAAGAATCTAACATGTTTTTATAGAATGCATGTCAAAGATTTCTCAAATCAAACTTCTAATGCATGATTTTGGAAGTTGCATTGGAGATACGAATAAACATTATGTTTGATTTAAATCATTTTCATAGGCACATAGTAATTAGTGAAAATTACTCATAGTGACTTATCAAAGTGATAGGGGAGTATGCTCTCACCTTTCAAAGGTGATCAGAAACCTAGAATCATTTCTCATTCTTTCATGGTGAGGAAATTCAAAGGCTAAATGAATATTTTTTTGGTGTGTTTGGGAGATTGATTGTGGTAGGAGAGTATGCTCTCACCTTTTGGAGGTCACCATAAATCTATACCCATGATTAACCTCTACTTTTCATTTTCATTTTGCCTAGAGAGCATGTTGCGGTGGGAAAAAGTACTCACCCCGCAAGAACAACTCAAGTGGAAACAAGTCAAAGATAGGCTACCCCAATACACTATAAAATAATGCTACCATAAGAAAAAACTATTGTAGACGGGTGTTGTTAAGTGTTCTCTCCTAGGAGAGATCTTGACGGTCAAAACAAAGATCCTTACTAGTTCTATAAGATAGAAGCATAATTTTTATTAGTGGTTCTTTATCCATAGTGCATAGGGGTTGTGACGTCCCTAGAAAATTTTACACTCACCATTCATGCATCCCTAGTAGTGAGGTGAAGGGTTCTTGGATTTCATCACCATGAAGTGGGGCAAGCCCCCAAAGAGATCCCCTACTGATACACTCCTTGAAGGCTCAATTATGTGTAATAAGTTTTCGACATCTCCACCCAAGATTACCTCTTAGATTGAGAGGGACATACACACTAGATCCAATTGTACTTGGGGTGGTCCTATGGAAATTGCATTGAGATCTATCCTCTATTGTGTTTTTTGTGTTCATACCTATGAAAACTTATTGAACATACACTTGATGTTAGGGCTTTAGAGATAAAGACAAGTGTCTTCATTCTATTTTCTATGTGTGTATTACATATACTGAAGAAATTCATCCTTAAACACATCTGAAACATCAAAATTGGTCATTGGAAACCTTGTCAGAACTCAGAAAACACAGAGTTTCATTTTTGGTATGTAAAACTTCATTTTTTGTCTATAAAAGTGTGTTTCCTCTCTAAAGAGTCTCACTTTCTATCTATGAAATCTCATTTTTCATAATCCATGTCTCATTTTGGAACAAAATTCATTTTTGGTCCCTATTATCTTATTTCCTATCTGAAGAGTCTCATTTGTAGTCCTTCTTATCTCATTTTTGGGGGAAAGCTCGTATTTGGTCTCTGAAATCTCTTTTTTGGTAAACCATAGAATCTCATTTTTTGTTTGTCATATTTGCGACAGATGGAACTTCCATAAAACACCTGACAAATTTAATCATTGATTTGGATACCCTTTTCCAAGCACTTTCTGACTCTGTGGTCACAAATATCAAAATAAGTCAGATTAATCTCATTGTTATCACAATTGACTGGATTGTTCATTGTCTCAATAATACTCCTAGTGCATTACTTGTCAAATCAACTATTCTATCTGGTTTTAGAGGTCAACATCAGGGAAAATCTACCGTCCATCTAGACCTCTAAAATTAACATCATCCATCATCAAAATCATCTCAAATATAGACAATTTGTTGCACAAATTCATCAACATTGAACCTTTAACAATTGTTTGTCATTATATCCAACCTAGGGTTATCCAATTTTCATATCCTGGACCAGATCTCATCATTATCAATTGCAACCATATCCTAAGAAGAAAAGCCTTTTTCATATGGTAGACACATTGAAAGAAGATCAAACATCAACACAAGAGATTGCACCTCCTCACCAATCACCTATACAAGAGAATCAAGTTAATCACAACTTGGATGTAAATGAAAACACTTGGGCTAGATTCCATGGAAATAGCAACAATGAAGGAGAAATATCTAAAAAACATGTTAAGGAATTTCAACAAGATGAGAGGTTTCAAAATATCATGGAAAAAGTCCTTATTGTAGATAAAGAGAAATATCTCATGCATCTAGCCTCTATGGGAGTCAAACTACCACAAGACTTTGACACAGATCAACTTAAGACACAAGAAGAGGAAAATCCTATCACAACTCTCACAAAGCAACTTCAAGTTTTACAATCACAAATCCAAGATGTGAAGAAATAAAAGGCCACACCATCCAAAAAGTATACATTTGAAGAAATTTTTCCTTTTCTATTTGATCGTGACCTACACATGCCTTTGTTTCCTTCAAACATAGAGATGCCTAAGTATGAAAAATATATAGGAAACACGGATCCTCAAGATCGTGTTAGGGAATTTTGCACCCTTAGTATAGAATTTTTTCATGATCAGACTTATCTCATGAGGTTGTTCCCTAGAAGCTTGGGTGGCTAGGCCATGGATATCTTCACCAACAACCTGATTCCAGAAATGAAATTTCATCTTTAATTTCAATATCTACCTACATTTGACAAAATGATTGAGGGTGCAAGAAAGATTGAAGATTCCTTGGTTAAAAAAGGGGAAATCAAATTCTACAAAGACAACAAGGGGTTCTCTAATAATTCCAACAACAATAATGACAAATTAAAATTTTGGAACAAGAACAAAAATGTGGTAAACGATGGAGTAGTTGATGATCAAAATCTTAAACCAAAGAAACAAGTTTTTAATCTTTCAAGAAACACATCAACTAAAACTCCCAATGCTGCATCAACATCCAAGGCTAATCAAGAATCCAATAAATACAAAACACCTTTCACAATTGGTCCTGAAAGGAAATTCACTCCATTAGGAGAACCCCTTGATGCATCATTACAAACTCTTCTTGCACACAAAATAATCACTTTACTCAAGGCTAGACCATTTGAACCACAAGTAAAGCCTAAGTAGTGGAATGATTCTCATTATTGTGAATATCATTGCAATAAAGGTCATAGAACTAATGACTGCATGAAACTAAAACACATTGTGCAAGACTTGATTGACAATTATGTTATCACCGTCGATGGACACAAAACTAATGAGGACCATGCCACCTTCAAACCACCATTACCAAACTATGATAAAGGTGGATCCTCTGATTCTAAAGGAGCCAAAGTCAATTGTACATATTCTTATGACAAAGTGATTAGCATGCTCAAACCATATGATAAGTCCATCAATGTCATTATCATCAAAGAAAAACAAGAACCTGAATCATCTAATGTTGTCACAAGGGGTCAAGCAAGAGTTACCTTGAAAGGAGAATCATCAAAGGAACCAATATCATCCAATCTGATGTCATCCAAGAAATTAACATCATCATCATCATCACTAAATTATAGCTTGGTTGATCAATTTCAACAAACTCCAACTTAGATATCAATCCTTGAGTTTCTCAAAATCCCTCCTCATAAAGAGATTCTTGAACAAGCCTTGGTAGAAAAAACTACCCCAAACAAATTAGATGTCAACCGATTCCAAGCCATGGTGAGACACCTAACAATACTGCATTACCTATCCTTTTCAAAGGAAGATTATTGATCCCTAAATCATTTGCATAACATGTCGTTGGACATAGAGGTTCTTATCCAAAAGCATAGATTCAAGCGTGTATTGATAGATGGAGGGGGCAGTTTAAATATTTGTAGATTGAATCTTGTTAGAGAATTGGGATCTTGTGAAGCAATTGTTGATCCAAAAAGATGAATTACAATAAATACATATGATGACAAAGAGAGATCTTCCAAAGGTCTAGTAGTATTGCTCGTCAAAGTTGGGCCAATAGAAAAAGATGTGATATGTAAAGTTCTTGATTTGAACTTATCCTATAACATTCTCTTAGGGAGGTCGTGGATTCATGACATGCAAGTGGTGCCTTCTACATTTCATCAATGTCTCAAATTTCCCCACAATGGAGAATAAATTACCATTTCAGCAAACACTAATTATTTTCAGTCTTGTAACAATATCAAACAAGCGAATGACAACATGGTCTCACACAATAGAAAGACTGCTAATGAAAAAAAACCAAAGAGTTCTAAGGCTACAACATTAAGAGATTTTGAAAATAAGTTGAAGCTAAAAGATGATGGGATAGGAGAATACAGATTTGGCCAAATACCTTCTATGGAAGCCTTTCCCACCTCACCAAGAACATATGGAAAACCCTCATCATTAACATCTTCAAATTATAAGCCATTGGTGATCTATGATGGAAAATTTGTGAGGGCTGGTACATTATCAGAGGAAACGGAAGATAAGGATGTCCTAAGTTGGTTGTATAAAGATGAGGATGAATCACATCAAGAAGTAAAACATATCAAAATCCCCACTCAACAATTTAGAAAAGGTTCCCCCATCATGCAAAAAATGGGTTATGAAGGATAAGGACCTCTTGGAAAGAAGAAAGAAGGTATCATTGAACCAATACATATGACCTCTAGAAATTCAAAAGATAGAATCGGGTTAGGTTATAGAGAAGAAGAATCCATTCCTCTCCTTCATGATGGTCATGTTTTTTATCAAAAGGATGAAGAAGAAGAAATTACACCAAGTTCATTTGAGAGGCTACTCTATCTCCAAGAGAAATAAACCACAAGTCAAGAAGAACCGACTATACAACAACAACAACAACCATCCCAAGAACATGAACATCAATCAGAAGGAAACATTTTTGATATAGAAGAGATAATTGCATACATTCTCTCTAAAGGTATCTTACAATTACAAGAAGGAAGTGACTCAAACTCCCATGATTATGAGTGGGAGGATAACTCTGTGGCTACAGAATACATTGAGATATATGTGATTCACAAATATGCATTTAAATTTGAAGAGAGACAAATCTTGAGTCATAGACCTTTCAAATTAGGTTCACATAATATCGACAATGACTCTAGTGAGGACAGTTTGAATCTTAACGGTATAAATGATCTTTTGGAAGGTAACATTATAGACCTCGTTGGTTCAATCGAAATATATGATCACATGATCATGGCCTTTGAAGAGTCCAAACGATATCCTAATTATTCCTGAACATGACTGTACCTCAAACTTATTGATTGGACCCAGACTGAATCTATTGAGTTACCAACATTTCCCAATGACTATGTCATCGGTTTTTACCTCAATGTTATTGAACTCATAATAATTTCCACCAATGATCCTAGCGCAGGGATGACAATGGAAGATGTCAAGTTTCTTAGTCGTAAAAAGTAAAATAAAAAGAATAAAAGAACTGATGGTGAAAACCACATCATGGCAGTATCAGATCATGAAAAAGTAAAAAAAAAGGGTGTATCCAATGGTGAAAACCTCTCTGAGGCACCCATGGATGAGAAACTTGACATCCTTCTGAAACACTTTCAAGAAAGATCATCAATTCTTATTGATCCTACATAGCCAATAAATCTTGGAACAATGGAAGCGCCTAAGATAATTCATTTGGCTCAATCATTGTTAGAAGAGGAGAAACAAGAATTCACCTAGTCCTTTAAGGAGAGACAAATCAATTTTGCATGGTCTTAATCTGATATGCCAGGGTTGGATACTCACTTGATCATGCATCATTTATCAATAGCACCTAGGGTGAAACCTTTCAAACAAAAGTTAAGAAAAATGCATCCACACATCGCATTGTTGGTAAAGGATGAATTAGAAAAATTGCTAAAAGTTGGCTTCATTAGAGCTATTGATTATGTTGAGTGGATCTCCAACATAGTACCAGTATCAAATCCTGACAAATCTATCAGAGTTTGCATGGATTTTAGAAATATCAATAAAGCATGTCCTAAAGAGGATTTCCTTTACCAAACATAGACATGATAGTAAAATTGACAACAAGCTACAAAATGTTATCACTAAAGGATGGTTTCTCCAGATATAATCAAATCAAGATATCACTAGCGGATAAGGACAAAACAACATTTACCTATCCATGGGGAACCTATTGTTAGAATGTCGTGCCATTTGGGCTTAAGAATGTTGGGGCTACCTATCAGAGGGTGACAATAACAATCTTCAACAACATGATGCATAAAAAAATGGAAGACTATGTGGATGATACATTGGGAAAATCAATTAACAGAAAGGATCACTTGAAGGATTTAATAAAAATCTTTGACAAAATGGAGCATTTTAGGATAATATTAAATCCCAAGAGATGTGCTTTCGAAGTGACATCTGGAAAACTCCTAGGATATAATATTTTGGAAAAAGGAATCAAAGTGGATCTGGCTAAAGTCAAAGCAATCATGGAGATGCAACCACCAAAGAACATAAGTCAGTTAAGATCTCTTCAAGGAAAATTGCAATAAATCTGAAGGTTCATATCACAATTGGCAGATAAATCACAACCATTCACAAAGTTTCTCCACAAAGGTGTTACCTTCCAGTGGGATGAAACATGTGAACAATCCTTCAACCAAGTAAAATAGTATTTGGAAAATTCTCCTATATTGATGTCTCGTATTCAGGTAAATTGTTGTTACTCTATATCTTAGCAACTGCAACATCATTAGGAGCACTTTTAGCACGACAAGATGAAACATGAAAATAAAGAGCCATATACAACATCGACAGAACATTGGTAGCCTATGAAATCAACTACACAGCTATAGAAAAAGTATGTTTGGCAGTAGTTTTTGCATCACAAAAGTCAAGACACTACATGCTTTCTCACTCAATTAAACTCGTCACTAAGATTGGCTTACTCAAATATTTGTTAAGAAAAGAAACACTAACTGGGAGATTAGCAAAATGGGTAATTATACTGAGTGATTTTTATATTGAGTATGTGGATCGAAAGTCTATCAAAGGAAAATCCATTGCAGATCAACTAGCTGAAGCACTTTTGCAGGATGATACTATTGAGGATTGAATTTCCTGATGAAGCCATACTTACCATCACTAAATACCCATGGAAAATGTACTTTGATGGCTCATTTACTAAACAAGGATTTGAAGCATGGGTACTATTCATCACACCTCAAGGCTATACTATCCCAAAATCATATAAATTGATGTTTATGTGCACCAATAATATAGCGGAATATGAAGCCTTGGTCAACGGTTTGAAGATGGCATTAGAATGGAAAATCACTGAATTACACATATATGGTGATTGCAACTGATAGTCAATAAAATCAATGATGATTACCAGACGAAAAATGACAAATTGGTGCCATACAAGAAAATGGTGGATGACCTCAATAAGTACTTTATATAGATTACATTTGAACAAATTCCCTGAATAGACAACAAAGCAATTGACGCAATGGAGACTTTGGCCTCTTTGCTACAAATGTCGAACCAACAAATCCGCTATGAGTTCCTGGTGGAAGAGTTACCCTATCCATCTTATGATTTTACTGATTCCCGCTTCATTTTCCAAGTAGTAGGACATGACTCCTTCCCATATGGACAAATATATTTGTACCTTAAAGACAATACCCTTCCGAAGGATTTATCCAAAAACCAAAAATGAAACCTTATCAGTCAAGCCTTGTGTTACCTTATCATAGCTGACAATTTATACCAACAAGGTCTTGATGGTGCCTTACTGAGATATTTAGAACGAGAAGAATCTGACAATGCCTTACATGAAATCCATGAAGGCATATGTGGATCACATTCAAACGGTCTCAATCTTGCTAAGAAACTTTTGAGAATCAGATACTATTGGCCAATAATGGAGAAAGATATTGTTCATGTTGTAAAGAAATGCAAAAATGACAAATTAATGGAAACTTCATCCATGCACCAGTGAGAGATTTTCTACCTTTCATCACGCATTGGCCTTTTTTTCAATGGGCCTTTGATTTAATTGGATAGATATATCCCTCATCTTGAAACAGTCATAAGTTCATTATAACTGCCATAAAATATTTCACAAAGTGGGTTGAGGCTATCCCTTTGATCACTGCTACTGGTAAACAAATTTCAATGTCCATACTCAACTACATAATATGTAGATATGGTATCCCTTCTTTCATAGTGACAAACAATGGAAAGCAGTTTAAGAACAAGGATTTCACTAAGCTCTGTGAAAAGTTTCATATCACACAACATTTCTCATATATCTATTATCCACAAGGAAATAAACAGGCAGAAGCATCTAACAAAAACATTTTGAAAATTTTTCACCAAACAGTTAACGATGTTGGTAGAGATTAGCATACTCATCTCAATACAACTTTATGGGTGTATCATACAAGAATTAGAACACCAACAGGGGCCAACCCATATTCCCTAGTCTATGGTTCCAAAGTTGTTCTGCTAATCGAAGTGGAATTACCATCCTTGATGGTCTCTTTAAGAGGGCTTATCTCTGATGAAGAATATAGAAATTCCCACTTCTAAGAATTGGAACTGATAGAAGAGCGGCGACAAGAATATTTTGATCACCTTCAAGTCTATCAAAAGAGAATGGCTAGAGGGTATAATCATAAAGTCGTACATAGAGAGTTCTAGGTTGGTGACTTAGTGCTGAGAGAGAATCCCAGAACGCAACAAGATAGAGAAAAGAAAGGGAAGTTTGAACCGAACTGGCTGGCACCCTTTGTAATAATATCTGCATATGGTTCGGGTGCTTACAAATTGTCAACATCTAAAGGAGATTGCTTCTAGACCCTATCAACACTATTCATCTAAATAAATTCTACGCTTGATAACCTGAGTTTAGTATTTGTACAATGCAAAATGAACCTAAAGAAAATCAAAACCAATGCAAAATGTTCCTAAAGAAAATAAAAATTGTGCAAAATGTTCCTGAAGAAAATAAAAAATAGTGAAAAAGGTTCCTGAAGAAAGCATAAAAACATCACAAACAGTCCTGAAAAAAAGTTATTCTTGGTGAAAACCAGGCAAATAGGTGCCTTTATACTACCTAAAAATCAAAAACATCAAAAATACAAAAAAAATATGAAAATATCAAAAATGAAAAATTAAAGAAAATGTACCTTGGTGAAAACCTGGCAAATGGACGCCTTGGTAGAAAAAAAAGAAAATGAATCAATAGAATTGCAATAGATTTAAGTGGTGAAAACCTGGCAAACATAGGCTACTTGTAAGCTAGCTACTTCATCTATCAATGCATCACTTAGCCACCTTGATTGCATCAACATTAAGCCTCATCGCTTGAGCATATCTACCATAGCTTTTGCATCGCTTGCACATATTGGTTGGAATCGCATTCCTTGTACATATCGTTTGATAGGTTGTGCATCTTATCCACTATGGCTTGGAGTTGGTCCACATCTTCTTCCTAGAATAGTTGTATATAACTAGGGGCAAGTTCTTAATCATCACCCAGAGCCGACATCTATTCAACAATGATCAATTTTTCAATCACAGTCAAACACATTTTCTATCAACAATCAAGAATCAAGCTACTCTAGCAATCAAACACAATCAAATAACGACGTTTTTCAACACCACCTATCACAAATGGCCTTTTCCTAGGTTATTTTTGTTCATGTCTTTTGAGTGACTCAAGGATGGCTCTCGACTAGAGAAACAAGGAAACGGACTTGACATTTTTATTTTTCTTTTGTCTGTTGTTATCAATTTTCACTTATCAGACCTTCCGAGTGACTCAAGGATGTCTTCATACTAGAGGAAAAAGGAAAGGTGGCATGATATTTTTCTTTGATTGCTTCTTGTGGGATGTGTTCCAATGAAATCTAATAGGACAGATATTCTGGGGTGTTTGTGATAAGTGCCTCCATATATCTGATAAGCATAGAAGTACGCAATATTGCAACAAAACAATGCTTGTTAACTCCAAACATATGTGCTATGGATGGAGGTTGGCATTCATTCCTTGTCTTTTGAAACATCATTGATTTTTTATTGTTATATTTCCTGAGGAATCCAATGATGTCTTTGTACTTTGAAAACCAAAGAAGGAATATGACATTTTCTTTTTCTGTTAATTGTGGGAATTGTTTTAATGATCTTTGACCATCAAATATTTGTGGGTGTCTGTAATAAGAGCCTCCACGTTTTGTGGTATGCCGCACATACCTCGACTCCAAATACTTGTATGCCATAGGGAGGTTGGAATTATTTCCTTGTCTATTTTTATTGAGCGAATTCTCAGTATCATGGAATCCATAAATGATGCCCAAGGATATGAATGAAAAAGGGTCATTGCAAGCACACCAAGCTTGTCCAAGGATATGAAGGATAAAGGGTCATTGTGTAGAACATAACCATTGCATGAGAATAGAAGGAACTCTTGTCTACTTACGCAAATAATACTCAGGTCATTTTGGCTCTACATGCCTCAGTGCTTGTGTTAACTTGCAATATCAAAACCGATGAAAGAAGTATTCATACCATCATAGTTTTTTTATACCAGTGGTGGTTGTACACACTTTCAACATTACAAAAGCTCAATGATGAGATATAGCATAAACAAAAAGATTGAAAGAATGACAACTCATGGAACTCGCATAGTAATTTGCATTCATTTTAAGTTGCATTCAACAACATCACAAACATAAACATCGAAAAAGGAAATGATGACATCATCACAACACTCATCTCATGAATGATCGAGTATCATGGACACTGACACAAAAAGATACATGGATAACATGTTAGCTGCATTTATCATTTGTTGCATTAATCATACATGTCATAATACATAATATCATGTTTTCCATCATACTGTATACATAACAATCATATGTAGAATCCATTTGCATTTCATAATCATATATAAAACATTTGCATCACTTGCATCATATGAAAATAAAATAAAATAAATAGATTAGTTGCATAATCATTTCCATCATCAGAGTATGTAAAAAGGACTACACACATCGCATATCAAAGTAGATAACATCACATGTAACAAATCCATACATCATATAAACCGTCATAAAATGAATCATCATAGATTCATATATTCGTAATATAAGCAAAATAAAGAACATGTGCATACATCATATAAAAATCACAGACATCAATAGAATAAATTGCATCTCATATATTTATATTGATCATAAATGTTAGTGTGTTGATACAATGAAATCAAAATATGAGATAGATCGTATATCATCAAAATGTCTAACAACAAAGTACTCCATCAATGTTAATATACATGTCATCACAATGATATCAATAACATCAGGCATGACTTCCCACATCTGGACCAAGAGAAGTTAGAGCTCTAGGAGCGCTCATCAAACCTCTGCCCTCTGATCTGGTAGGAGCTGCACCCTGTGACTGAGATGCAAGGTGAGAATAGGTAGGAACCCTCCTCACAAGATCTAGAATCATTGAAAAGTAGGAAGCCCGATAATAAGTCGCCTTGCCTTGCTAGAGTGCAGCATCACTCTAAGCCCTCGTTGCCTTGCTCTGAGCTCTATCTCTCTCAGTAGTAAACATAGCCACATATGACTCCAACACTGCAACGTGCATTCTCAGTTGGGCTCTCTCCTGGTGCAATCTTTGTATTGTGTCACTGTGGTCACCAACCTGTACACCTCTCTTCTCTAGAACTGGATCATCCTACGCAACCTCATGTGTACCTCTATGTGGTGGCACAGGAAGCTACTAGGGTGCATCTATAGGCTCTCTGGATCTCCTCCTCCTCCTACCCCCATCACCCCATCATCACCATCACCTCCACCATCACCCTGATCATCTCCACCACTACCTCCATCTCCATCTCGACCTCTCCCTCCATCTCTACCTCCATCTCTCCCAAAATACCCTCTCACATGTCCTCTCCCTCCATCTCTGCCTCCATCTATCCTAGAAGGTCCTTTCAAATGTCATCCCCAAACTCTCAATCCTCTAACCTGAGCATCATCATCTGCCTCATCCTCAACATCTATTGTCTCATCAATAGTGGTACTGGGCACAATCTCATCAGGAGCCATCAATCTTGGAAAAGGATGTTGTGCTAGATATTGTGCATACTCATCTGTAACTCTTGCATCCTCTACATCAGGAGTATAATCCCATGACAAAGGAACTAGACTAAGACACTCTTTCTCAATAGCCTCATACTAAATTTGTGGACCCCATAATGACACATCCTCTCGCAATCTTGCATATGTTGCAGTGCCTTGGGGTATGCCCTGCACCTGTCCATATTGTCACAGTACCCTAGTAACAATGAATCACTCCGCAACATACTGAGTCCTTCCAATCAGATACCTACTCATGAACATGAAGAGCATCTCTCTATGATCATATCTCCACTCCTCGCAATCCAAATACAGTCTCCACTCAACCGTAGTTAGGTCATCCAAAACTTGTCTCCAATACTCCAACTTACCCAACCGAGGTTGGGTGATGAAACCGCTAAACACACACACACGCGCGCGCGCATATATGACTCCCCTGGTTGTCTCTCCCTCAGAACTACAGGTCTAGTCACAGGTAGGTGCTCCCATGCCCAAATTTGTAATAGTATGACATCGGCAGAAACACTCTTGTTGTACTGATACACCACCTGGTGTAACTCATGGTACAACTGAGCCAATAGGAAAGAACCCAAGGAAAAATGGTGTGGTCGCTCAAGAAAGACCTCCAGTAATCAACCCCATCCACATAGGAATCCCTGAGCACTCCTTTCAGGTACATGAAAACCACCAATCAAACCAGCCAATACTGATAGAAGCAGAGCATAGGAAGCATCCATGTGATCCCAGGTGATATTTTTTCAAACAATATGCTAATCCTAAAACACCCTTCATAGTGCCTCTATACCCTCCTAAGAATCCTAATCGCAATAAACAATCTTATCGCCAAATCGAATCCTTAGAATCATGTAAACATCCTCTGACATTACTATAATCTTGTTGATGGGAAGATGAAAGGTGGTGTGCTCTGAATGCCATCTCTCAGCAAGAGAAGTCAAGAAACCCTTGTTTGCCCTATACTCGGGCATGTCCAGTAAATGATCCAATCCACAATGATGGATCACTCTGAGATCATCATCTAATAAGGCACCAATCAATCTTAGCACTTTCAGGTACGGCTCCCGAAAGTTCACGATACTTGCATCAATCTAAAAAACAAAAACAAATCAAACATCTATCATTTCTTTCATAAAATCTATCATGAACTCATCAAGAGCATCAAACATCATCATTATCCTTTAACATGCAAATCGATAACCTAATCGATATCAAAAAAATCCAAAATTGCATATCATAGGGGCAAATAGACCAAAAGTAATGAAAGACAACCCAAAAATGAGACAATTCACCAAAAATGACACTTTGTCAACCGAAAAAGACACAACATACCAAACACGAATAAGTTTCCCTAAAATGACATTTCACATACTAGAAACGAACAAGTTTCCTAGAAGTGAAACTTGGCATACCGAAAATGAATAAACACGCCAAAAACAAACTTTCAGGCCCCGAAAAAATTTTCTCTGCAAACAAAAGACTACAGACCAAAAAAGAAAAAAATAGAAAAAGATGCCCTAGCTGAAAATGACAAAACACTAACGGGAAATAACAAAACACCAACCGGAAACGATAAAAGAGAACTCCTATATGAAAAATAATTACTAAACAAAAAAACTCAAAACATCGTGCAATTTATTCAAAATTCCGTACGACAAAAATATTAAATGCATGAAATGAGGTTAGAGGAACGTCGACATACTAGTGTCAGAGAGTGGGCAGGTCTCTGATTACGATGAACGAGCTTGAATTTGTTGATTTTGACTGGAATCGTCATCTCTACTCACTGGAAGCTCTCTAAAATCACCAAGGGTAAATGTGAAAATGAATAGTAAAAGTGATAATTTTGCCCTATTATAACCCCTTAAAAGGTATTTATATCACTTTTTTTTGGCACATTTTCACCTCAATTAATGCAAAAACAAAATTTCTAACATCATTTTTTGTCGAAATCTTCGTAACATCATCATCGAGAGCTCAATCGAAAATTAAATTCAAAATTTTAAAATCATCTTAAATCATCCTAAATCATTTGCAAATCATTCTAAATGCTCCGAAATCATTCCTAAGTCATTCCAAATCGTTTCAAAATGATCCAAAACCATTAAAAATGCTTCAAAATCATTTCAACATCATTCAAATCACTCAACATCCTTCAAGATCATTCGATTATCACCATAACATTTCGATTTCACTCCTGAAGGGGGAATAATCAATAGATCATCGCAATCGGAACATCATCATCGTAATTGGATCAAATCAAAATTGGAACATCGGATTAATTCAAAACATCAAATTTTGGCATCAACTTAATTGATCTCTCTCATTGATCATTAAATGCATCAAATCTTCTTCAACAATCAAATCATAAATCAGAGAATCAAATCGAATCAATTTCATCAACAATAGGAGCATGTCAATTTCATCAAGCTCCATATCAAATTGACATTGTCATCATCATCGAATCGACAGGGGCATATCAATTTCATCAAGAACCATATCAAATTGATAGTGCTCTCATCACAAAATCATCAGATAATCAACTTCAATGAGATCTATATCAAGTTGGTTGTCTAAATCAGAATCTTTGAAGCAAGTGATTTCATCAAGACCCATATCAAATTACTCGTTCTCATTAGCATCAGTATCTTCAATATCTTCATCTGACGGTAATCAATTTCATCAGCGCCCATATCAAATTGGTTACTCGTTCTCAATCAACATCAGCATATGTAGTATTCTTCTGGCAGGTAATCAATTTCATCAGAACCCATACCAAATTGGTTACGCTGGCTTCAATCAACAAATCTCTTATCAAACATCACACCAAATGCAAACTCAAATCGAACATCATCAGGTTGTGAGCAGTTTCATCAAGATCCATATCAAACTATTCACTAATCGCTCAATTCGACATCTAATATCAAAGACCCATCATCTTATCAGTTCAACAAGAAGCAGGGGCAACATCAGATGTTCTTTGAATCAACACTCTACTTGTACATCAATTCAAAGAGGGGAAAATGTAATCACCTGAAAATGGCCAAGATAAATCAAATCACTAAATCTCAACAATTCGATCAAATTAAATCAAAGCAATCAAACTCTAATTATGTATTTAAATCTAATCAATTTAATTGCATGATTAATCAATATTGAATAGTCAATTAATTATCCTAGCCAATTAATACTTGGCATAGTCAACCAATGGGAGAGAAGCACAAGGATCACTCGCATACCTTTGCTATCTCCATCCTTCAATGCAAATTGGAGGAATCTTGACCATCAAATTCAAATCAAGTCATTTTGCCACATTGAGAATCTCTAAAATCACCTCAAATCAAGTCATTTGACCATCCATCATTTTGCATAAGGAGATTGATGCAGGAGCACCCATGAAGACACCTAGTGACACCATGGATTCCAATAAATGTAAACCATCCCTAAATGTGAATTGGGGTGTATTGAGGCCTTTAATGGCAATTTGTAATAAAGAATGTAATAAATTATTAATAAGTCCTAGAAGTCTTGGTAAAGGACTTAAGACCAAAAATGATGTAAGGGTATCCAATAGTGCCAAATGGGATCTAATTTGATTGGATGGAGTTAATTAGGTCCTAGAATCAATTAGGAATTGAATCCATAAATTATTTAATAATTTTTAAGCAATAAAATACCAAAAACACAAGTTAATAATTCAATTTTTTGAATATTAACAGCTAGTTGTGTTTTGGTGGGAAATTGCATTTAAGAGTCTTAAAGACTTTGTAATCACTTCCAACCACTCGGGATCGGTTTTGGAAGTTGAAAAATTGTCTATAAACTCTCATGAATGATTGGGAAAGAAGAGAAAACGAATTGGAGAAGGGATTGTACGGCTTGTAGGCTGAAAATGCAATAAAATTCATAGTTTCTTGCATATTTTCGTCTCTTATTGTACTTCTTTCATGTTTTGATCATTGATGTGCATTATAGGATGTATTTGAAGTTGTTTTGATCCATCTTAAAAGGATTTCATTCTGAATTTTTCTTTCATATATTCAAAGTGTTGTAGATAGTCATTTTCACATTGTTTTCTTAAGCAAAATGGTGTAACCATCCCCTTTTTGTTCTAACTATGACTTGGGGATGGATTTATGACATGTATCATATGTAATTATGCATAATAATGCATGAATAAGATAGAGAATGCAGATGCTCATCGAGTCGGGCAAGTTGGAGTGCTTGGGTGCATGAAAATGCATGAAATTTGATGCCATAAGTGTAGCAGCGAGAGATCTGGCTTAAGGAGGGCATGTTTTTGTGTGAGGCAGAAAAAGTACATGTCAAACTTATGGTGAATCCAGAAGGAGAATTTATGGAAGTGAGTTTTGGGTCATTTTCTAGAAGGCCCTAGTTTTTGGAGCCATTTGGTGAGGTATTTGGAGTTTTGACCATTTGGGAAGATTGTGGGTGCAAACCAATACCATAATCCTTTGATTTGAGACATAAATAGGAACTTCTGAAAGTTATAGTGTCTGGAAAATAAGTACTTTTGGTAGTTTCTTTGTAAAGTGGCCCAATTAGGCCTAGTGGAGATACTGGAGTCAACAATTTTATGCATAGTTGGTCCAAAAGAGTCATATCTCATTTTCACATATGTTGTGTAACTTCCAAATGGGTATCTAAATCTACAACTTAATTTTCAAGTGTTTTGGAAAGTCTGGTCCAAAAGTCCAAAAATCAGGAAAAATAGGGCTACTATGGAGGGTTGCTTGGGTGTTTGGCTTGTTTGGAGAAATCTAATCAGAGGGTTTAAAGGGCACTTAGAACCTATCTAGAAGATTTTATCTAGTGGTTTTATGGCCTTCATTAGACTTATTTGAGTCTTGAACCATTTGGAGTCAATTAAGCCCATATGAGTAAGTGGAATCCCTTTGGTGCATTGTGAAACCTTGGGGTTGTTATACAAAGGTTTAGAGTCTTGTTGTTCAAGGGTTGGAAGTCTCCAAGCCTCTGCATCAATTGAAATCAGAACAAGTAAGAGCTTTGGGAGGAAGGCTAGGTGTGTATGTCTAGAGCAGAGTTTGAGGAGTTTGAAGAAGAGGCTCAAAACACGCCTCCAAATATGACAAACATGGAGCTTGTTAGGATGGTCACCGAGCAAGCAGAAAAGAAAAAGAGATTGGAAGAAGTCATTGAAAGATTGACCAATCTTGTTGAGAAGAGGGATTTAGACCCTCATGATGATGAAGGTGAAGCAGTACAAGAACCTGATGAAGAAAGGTTCGATCCAGAGGATGCTAGACTAGTTAAGATCCTGAAGGCAGTTAAAGGAGGAGAATCCAGAGTCAAAACAGAGATCCCAATGTATGATGGGAAGATGGATGAGGAAGTGCTCCTTGATTGGTTCAGTGTTGTTGAGAACCACTTTGACTGTGAGGACATTGAAGACAAGCATAAAGTGAAGATTGCAAAAGCAAGGCTTAAGGGTCATGCATTGTTGTGGTGGGACTGCCTACAAGCAGAAAGGTGGAAGAAAAGCCTACCAAAGATCACATCATGGCCTAGAATGATGGGCAAAATGAGGGAAACATTTCTACCTGAGGACAACAAGGTTCAACTCTTCAAGAAGATTCAAGGGTTGAAGCATAAGGACATGGATGTCCAAAGGTATACAGAGGAATTCCACAAGTTTGACATCAAAGCCTCTCATGATGAAGATGTGGAAGAGAAGGTGGCTAGATATCTTGGAGGGCTGAGGTACAACATCCAAGATGAAATGAGCATGGCCACACCTAGAACTCCTTAAGATTGCTACAATTTGGCAATGAAAGCTGAGGACAAGCTTAGAAGAAGGCAAGAGAGGCAAGGCAATTCAAGAGGGCAAAAAAACAAAGGCAAAGGAATGAATCCAAGCCAAGGACAGAATGATAAGGGTAAAGAGAAAGTAACAGATCATAAAGGAGAACAAAGGAGTGGTAGAGGAAAGAGCTTCACTAGAAAGTGCTACAAGTGTGGTGAAGGACATCCATTCTACAAGTGTCCTGAAAGAGAAGCCAAGATGAATGATAAGAGGGTCCAATTGGTCCAAGGAGAAGATGACAATAAACAGCAAGAGGAAGAAGGAACACACCATGATTATGCATACCCTAAAGAAGGTGAGTGTCTCTTGATGGGAAGGTCACCTATCCAACATATACCCAAGGTATCTATCTTTAGAACAAATTGTAAATGTTATGCCAAAGTATGCAAGGTTATCATAGATTCTGGTTCATTTGACAATCTAGTATCCTATGTGATGGTAAATAAGTTAAACTTACCTAAGTTTCCTATTGATAGACCATATAGGGCCTCTTGGGTCAGTAATGATCAGAATATTGTGACTAAGGAGCTAGCATATGTAGATTTTTCAATTGGGGGTTATGTTGATAGGGTTCTATGTGATATAGTTCCCATGACATGTTGCCACATCATCTTCGGGAGACCATGGCAGGGTTCAAGGAAGACCATTCATTATGGTTTGAAGAATGAGTATGTGGTGCACAAGGAGGGAAGAAAATTCACCCTTAAACCTCTTCCAAATCAAGTAGAAGAAGTTGGTAGCATCATTGTCTTTGGTGCAAAAACATATGTTGATTTGCAGGTTCCAAAGTATGAGAAGATGGTGACTATAGAACAGGATTCTAAGACCACTTTATTGGTCTTGAAAGATGAGTTTGTGGACAGCCATGAGGCATTGACTGTGAAACAACAAACAGGGCTTGAAGATGGTGTCCTCATTGGCACAATGTGGTGTCCTTTGGAGCAAGCAATGAAGAAAAGTGTAGAGGTGTCATTGAAGGACACAAGGAGGGGTCTATCTGATCATGAAAAGGAGTTTCAAGGACAGTTTGTGAAACCACGTCACTGTCCACAACAACAATTTGACAAGCATGATGACAGATTTCAATATGAACAATCTTCTTTCTTTGTTTCTAACTCTTTGAGTGCAGGTTTGAAGGATAGTAGAAGGGAGTTGTTGTCAGATCAGAGGCATGATCAAGGTCAGAGAGGAAGACCACCTACAAGGAAGATAGGAGGCACAAAGACCAAGTCCCTTAGTTTTGGGGACAAGAACTTTTGCCAAGGTGGGGTGTATGATGCAGGAGCACCCAAAGACACCTAGTGACACCATGGATTCCAATAAATGTAAACCATCCCTAAATGTGAATTGGGATGTATTGAGGCCTTTAATGGCAATTTGTAATAAAGAATGTAATAAATTATTAATAAGTCCTAGAAGTCTTGGTAAAGGACTTAGGACTAAAAATGATGTAAGGGTGGCCAATAGTGCCAAATGGGATCTAATTTGATTGGATGGTTTAATTAGGTCCTAGAATCAATTAGGAATTGAATCCATAAATTATTTAATAATTTTTAAGCAATAAAATACCAAAAACACAAGTTAATAATTCAAATTTTTGAATATTAACGGCTAGTTGTGTTTTGGTGGGAAATTGCATTTAATAGTCTTAAACACTTTGTAATCACTTCCAACTACTTGGGATCGATTTTGGAAGTTGCAAATTTGTCTATAAACTCCCATGAATGATTGGGAAAGAAGAGAAAACGAATTGGAGAAGGGATTGTACGGCCTGTAGGCTGAAAATGCAATAAAATTCATAGTTTCTTGCATATTTTGGTCTCTTATTGTACTTCTTTCATGTTTTGATCATTGATGTGCATTATAGGATGTATTTGAAGTTGTTTTGATCCATCTTAGAAGGATTTCATTTTGAAGTTTTCTTTCATATAGTCAAAGTGTTGTAGATAGCCATTTTCACATTATTTTCTTAAGCAAAATGGTATAACCATCCCCTTTCCGTTCTAACTGTGACTTGGGAATGAATTTTTGACATGTATCATATGTAATTATGCATAATAATGCAGGAACAAGATAGAGAATGCATATGCTCATCGAGCTAGGCAAGTTGGAGTGCTTGGGTGCATGGAATTTGATGCCATAAGTGTAGCGGCGGGAGATCTGGCTTAAGGAGGGCATGTTTTTGTGTGAGGTAGAAAAAGTACATGTCAAACTTATGGTGAATCTAGAAGGAGAAGTTCTGGAAGTGAGTTTTGGGTCATTTTCTAGAAGGCCCTAGTTTTTGGAGCCATTTGGTGAGGGATTTGGAGTTTGACCATTTGGGAAGATTGTGGGTGCAAACCAATACCATAATCCTTTGATTTGAGACATAAATAGGAATTTTCGAAAGTTATAGTGTCTGGGGATAAGTAATTTTGGTAGTTGCTTTGTAAAGTGGCTCAATTAGGCCTAGTGAAGATACTGGAGTCGGCAATTTTATGCATAGTTGGTCCAAAAGAGTCATATCTCATTTTCACATATGTTGTGTAACTTCCAAATGGGTATCTGAATCTACAATTAAATTTTCAAGTGTTTTGGAAAGTTTGGTCCAAAAGTCCAAAAATTAGGAAAAATAGGGCTTCTAGGGAGGGTTGCTTGGGTGTTTGGCTTGTTTGGTGAAATCTGATCAAAGGGTGTAAAGGGCACTTAGAACATGTCTAGAAGTGTTTATCTAGTGGTGTTAAGGCCTTCATTAGACTTAGTTTGAGTCTTGAACCATTTGATGTCAATTATATCCATACGAGTAAGTGGAATCCCTTGGGTACATTGTGAAACCATGGGGTTGTTATACAAAGGTGTAGAGTCTTGTTGTCCAAGGGTTGGAAGTCTCCAAGCCTCTGCATCAAAGATCATGCTAGGTTGACATTTGATTTGCATTAGGAGATCATCATAGTTTCAATTACTCATTTAGCTTCATCAATTCAATCCAATTTGCATACATGTAGATGTATTTTCATGAAAATCTTCCATTTCATGAGTTGTCATTCCATTAGATCAAAAATGCATTATGAGAGCATTGATTTAGAGTAAGAATCCTCACGACTAGGAAGCAATAGGACGATTATGATGAGTTTTTATGTGATTTTGATGATACTTTGATTATACTAACTCATTGAGCTAATTTTCTATTGAATGTTGTGTGTTTTAGATAGGTAGACAGGCATACAATTTTACACAACACAGTTGTGTAAAGAGGGGTTTGCCTTAGTCAACCCCCAGTTTGGAATCAACCTTGGAATCAAAATGAAAGTGTGCTAACATAGAGTAGAGGCTAGATTTAACACATGACGTGTTTTATACCATGGCAACACATATGCTTCCTTGAAAATGTTCACAAATGTTGATGCAATAGCTTGACTCCACACAAAAACCTAAAAGGAAATCATGAAAGACATCCGTTGCATATTGATTGTTGCAATTTTCCATAATACTTGATTTGAAGAAAGAGAATGGAATGAGTGCTTGAAGACTTGAATGTTTGAATGGTTGAATAGATCTTCTTTCTCGATTGTGATCTCCTCTACTTGGTCATCATGGGAGAGAAGCTTACTACCATGGAGAAGATTTCCTTAAGAATGGCTTTAATGCTTGAAATCTTCCTTAGAATGCTTGGATGCTTGAGCTTACTTCTTGCTTGGATGAAATCTTGGATGTGGTTATTCTTGTCTTATGTCCAAATGAGGAGATGTAAGTTACTTATATACCCCTCACAAGCATTTCAGACATCAAAACTCAAAGAGGGCTGATGGGAGATTGAATTTCCCTCTCAACCATTGAGACAAGTATCCAGTTCAAATTTCAGAGGAAACATTAGGGAATAGGCCGACTGGGTTGACCTATTCCCCCAAAAATCAAAGCCTTTTGATTGGATGCCCAAGGCAAATCCAAGATAAAGGGTTGGCATTTGCCACTACTAACCATTTGGTGCATGCCAAATATGTCACATGTCATATTAGACATACACCAAATCCAAAAAATGCATATTTAACATTTGGTGCATACCAAATGTAAAAGTTAAAAAAAAAATCATTTGGTGCTAGCCAAATGTTTTACATTGGCAATTACTGTGCGTGTGTGCATGCATGTCTGTGTGTTTTACTAAGGCTTAGATTCCAAGGCTTACGATTAACAATGGATAGCTCTCTCTCTCTCTCTCCATTGTCCAAGTCATCATCTCTCCCTCGCACTTTTACCCCCTCTCTAGGTTTCTCCATTCCTCCCTCTCTATCTCTCTATCTTCCCATCCATGTCTCATTACCCACCTCTCTGTAACCCCCTCTATCTATCTCACCCCTCTCTCTCCCCAACTAGGTCTCTTACCTCTCTCTCTAGGTCATCACCACTTCCTCCACTTTATATGGTATGGGGCTTAGGGTATGTAAACTATTTAGGAGAGAGAGAGAGAGAGAGAGAGAGAGAGAGAGAGAGAGAGAGAGAGCATGTTGATTACTGAAATTTGACTAAGTCTAAGAATTTATATAATCTTCTAAAACCTAGAATCTTTTATCACTCCTAGAGATCTAAAACCACTCTCAAACATCTTGACAATATAGACATGAAATATAAGTTAAATTATAAGAAAACAAAAAATCATATTGGAATGTGACTTGTACATAAATGTTATATTTTATGTATATATTCTTGTTAGGATATTATGTTTGACTTGAGTTTGAAGCATTTGGTCAAAGTGGGAGAGAGAAACAAAGGGAAAAATATTTTTTGAATGCATAACATTTGGCTAACACCAAATTTAGCACCCATCAAATATGGCACTTGCCATATTTGGCACGCGTCATATTTGGGGCACACCAAATAGGTTTGGCATTACCAAACCTATTTGGCTATGCCAAATGCCTTGATGTGGGCCAAAACAAATTTTGGCATCATTTTGGTAATCACATCTTGGTGCGCATGCCCATTGGTGAAATGAAGCCAATGGTGAAGAAATAACTTCAATGCCATTTTTTATTTCATGTATAATTTATGATTGTAAATTTTGACATTTTATTGTTAGGTCACAAATCTAACAATGGATATTTTGTGTGTATTGTTGGTCCTAGAAGGAAACCCTATTTTATGAGGGCATTGTACTATGGATGAGTATTGTGATTTATTCTAAGAGTTTGATAACTTTTGAGTTGCCTTTGCATATTTGTTGGTGATATGTAAGAAGCTTTCTCTGCAAGTATATTGTTCTATATCTCTATCAAAGATGGAAGACATTACAAGAGTACCTTACCAGAGTGTAGTTGGAAGTTCAATGTATGCTACAATCTATACTAGACCAGACATTGCCCAAGTAGTGTGAATTCTTTATAGATATATGTCTAATCCTGGTAGAGTTCATGCAATGGTCACATTCCCATGTCATCCCACTAACCCGTATAGTTCTCCAAATTGTAAATTAGGTATAGCTAAAAAATTGTTTCACCGACCTTCTTCCTTAAAACCCATAAATGACCAAATGCTCGTCTTTGCATGCCTAGCATAAGATATTGGCCTACTTGCATGAATGTCCATATAATATTTTTCAGATGCCTACAAGCCTAGCCATATTAATAATTTGTAGTTTACAAAGCTAGCAGAACATGGTAGATTTGGATTTTTAGGATAGTTGCTTGTGCAATAAGCCAATCATTTGTAGGCATTTTCAAATGAAGGAAAGTTTTTAGAATTGTCGCCCTAGTATTTGATGGTTTCAATGTGCATGATGCTTATTTCATATAATAGTAGTTTCATCAAAATCTAAAGTTGGCATAAAGCTAGTAAATTATTAGCCATTTATAAAATTATTCCCTTGAGCCAAAACAACGACCAACTTACCTTACAATCATTACCCATTGTTTCTAGATAGCAATTTCACATAAGATTGTTTCAAACAATTCCATTGAGTCAAATGAAGCCCAATTAGAATTTAATTATATGTTCTATTTTAAAACAAAAAAATACCTCTCTATAGACAAACATATCTTAACCTAGAATCACCAAAGTAGCACATAAAAGCTTATATCAAACCCTAATATCTCATGTTGTTGAACACTTATGATCACCAAAGTAGCACATAAAAGCTTATATCAAACCCTAATATCTCATGTTGTTAAACACTTATGCAAGCATTTGATCATATTTTGAGCTTGCATATCATATTTTGATCTTAGGTGTCTAGTCATCAACAACAACACAAAAAGAAATTTGCACATTTGGAATTTTGTGGTCTACGCTCGTGTTTCCAAGCCCATTAGACAAGTTCTACACTTAAAATCAACCACATTCAATTATTTTCTCCTCTATTTGAAAATTCACATTTGGATGGAATCTTTGGAGGGCCCATTTCATACTTGCACATTTGTCCATGATATTCTTTGGAAGTCGAAGAGTCGCAATTACTCATAAGAGCACGTGGACTAGTGGGACACTTGCATATTGCTTATTTAAATTTTCCATTTGCGTGTCAATGATCTTGAATGGGAGGTTGATGTGTGGAGTTAATTTTGAGGAGTATCTTGCATGCTTGATATTAATCATGCTAACGAGGTGGTTACAATTTGACTTTCTAGATTCTTGTTTAGATCCTATTAATGAAGTATAGAAATGTAAGGGATGCTTATTTAGATCCTATTAATGAAGTATAGAAATGTAAGGGATACTTATTTAGATCCTAGGTACTTATGGGAGTAACTTCTTTTACAGTTTCTTGAATAACTTTATTCCTTTGGCAATGGCGAAACATTAAGAAGACATTACACTCGGCAATTCTTGATGTTTCTCAAAACTTCCAAGTCTAGGCACCATGTTTGTGAAAGAGTTGTAAATGGAGAAGAAGAGATCAAGTTGGAGTTAGCTTTTCATATAAGGTGGAAGAAGGCCTTTAGAGAGTTTGTTTGCAGGTTGAGAGCTCAAGGGCTGGTTTTGTGTTGTGTTATTTCAAGATGGTGTGACACCTGCTAGTTTAGGCATCCAGTTTTCTCATAGTTTTGTATAGTTCCTATATCAATTTTGTATATTCTTAGGTCTAATTTTTGCTCAATTTGTAAGGGGATACTCTGTCTGAATCCCCCATTAGATCTGATGTAACATCGTAAAGTTTATTCTACTATGTAATATAAATTTAGCATTTTTCCCACGTGTATTGTTTTTCTGAGATTCAAGAATTAGCATAGAGAGAAGAGAGTTTCCAGATTTTGGTACTGATTTCAGATCAAAAATTAGTCTTTTAATGAATGTTGGGACCGCTATTAATCAGAAATAAGAACCTTTAAATCAACAGATTCAAATCAGATCCAAATTTTAGTTGTTATGTCCAAGTACGTGTAGCTATTCAATGGCAATTTCTTTCAAAATTTAGGTCTTCAAATTGTTCTTAAATTTGGTTTCTAATTGTTTAATAGATCCCCCCATGGATTCTTTAGAGTGGTGTTGTGAAGACTTGCTGCAAGGGAAAAGTCGCTGTTCACTTGGCTCCCTACCCTTGACTGCATCATTTTTGTTTTGATTATTTACTGTAGATATACCACTGTATTTCATAAATTTCCTGCCCGGTGAAAGAAATCAGAATGATTTGGATTTGAACTAAGAACTTAATCGATCATCTAAATGCAGTCATTATTTTGCAACTTACATTACAGATTGAAATTGCTGACCTCTCGTGGGTTTCAATGCAAGGTTCTACAGAGCAGAATAGAGCAAATAAAGGGGGCACTTTTGCAGGTCAACGCAATTCTGTGGCTTCAACTTCTCTAGTAACTTCTATCAATGAAGAGCCCACTATCTGCCAGTGCCTTCTATTAGCATCCTATATGGGGACTATGAAGCTTAAAACTATTCTGGTTTCGTCAGAAAACCCATGTCAAATACATCACTTGGCAGGCTTTATTTGAATGTCAATTTGACAAAAATGGTTCCAAATTTGCTTCATCCAATAAAAAGCAACACAAAAAGATTAACCCTCTTGTCGTTTCAATTTGCTTCATCCAATAAAAAGCAACACAAAAAGATTAACCCTCTTGTCGTTTCAATTTGCTTCATCCAATAAAAAGCAACACAAAAAGATTAACCCTCTTGTCATTGAAACGTAACACAAAAAGATTTACTCTCTTCTCAGTATCGGAAATCAGACTCTTGATATTGCTATCTGGATTCAACTGTGTAGTTTTTGAATCAAACTCATTGACCTATGTTTAATCCTGTGTAATTTTTTAATCAAACTCATTAACCTATGTTTCATCAGACTCTTGATATTGCTATCTGGATTCAACTGTGCAGTTTTTTAATCAAACTCATTGACCTATGTTTAATCCTGTGTAATTTTTGAATCAAACTCATTAACCTATGTTTCATAAATAGTAGTTCAACTCCTTAATTTCTTCAAGATTGGCAAAGCAAAAATACCAAAAGAGCTCGAAATAGGCAATAATACCAAAAGAACTCGAAATTTTGATCAGAAAGCTGGACAAGTTTTACCTCTTAACATTCCATAGAAAAACCATCTCCGTTCTACAGGTTAAGTACTAGCATTGTAAAGACCAAAAAGGTTCCAGTTCTCCAGCGTGGACAAATATGTAAGATTGTAGAGTTCTCATTTGATCTGCAATTATACATTTTTTTATTTTTCTTAAAGCAGATCTTCTGCATTTTCTTAGAGTCAGATGTGTAATTGCTTAGTAGAATTGAAAACAGAATGCTATATTGAGTTCCGGTCTGAAAATTGTGGATTTTAGAAATCACTTTCTAAACACAGCCACCCTTTAAAGTGTTGTTTCCAGCAACATTACAAATGCTACATGTATTATTGTCCTTGCAATAAAGATTTTTCTCATAATGCAGTCAAATGTTTTATGGCTCAGTCATTCATTCGAATATGCAGGACTTTCCTTGATTAAATTAAGAATTCAAGTTCACTATCATGACCAATGGTTAGTGTTTTGGCGACTCAAGAATTGGACAGCTTGGATTCACAGTATTTGAGATATGCAAAAACACTACAAAGCTGTAAAATGTGCATGATCTCCAAGATAATTTACCCATTGCGAAGTAATCATGGCATCAATTAAGAGACTAATCTTGCCACATATACAATGTTGAAGATGGGTTCCTTGCAAAGTTCAGAGCACAATCAATAAAAAGATGGCATGCAATGATTCAATTTGCGAATAGAAAAGCAATGAGAAACAAGATTATGCTCATATATTAGTGCGTCCATAAATATCAATTTTAACATATTCAGTCCAAGCAACCCAAGAAAAAACACACTGGATTGGCGTCAAATAGAAGCTACCAAAGCTATAAAAGGAATTGGGAGAAGTCTCTTAACACAGGCTTTCAGATGTTTTTAGAGTATGAAGATTTACTCATGCTAAGCTCTCCTTGCAGGGAAAGATATTACAGATGTTGATTATGAGAACCGAGATATTTCCTTTTACTTGGGTAGGAAGAGATTGTACTATGATATCTGGCTCTTCTCGAGGAATAATATTGTATTCATGTAAAACCAGGAAAAAACTGTACAGCAGTTCATTCGTCTTTATGCCTATCTAGCAAATCTCTGACAAACTCTATATTATCAAGTTAATGTCACATTCAGCGAACAACATGAGCGTGGATACTACCATAGCAAAAAAACACCCCAGTTTGATCTTTGGGTTGAAAACTCAGACACAAAAGTGCAAAGTTATGAGTTACATGATAGAGATTCATACTTGGTGACAAGTGCAGCAACAAACAGGCAAAGGCCTGATATTTACAGTTGCCGAAGTAAGAGTAGTACTTATATAATAAGGCAGGTCAATGTCATAATAAATGCGTCCAAATCACATAGACAGACCAGTCACTCAAAGGAAGTGTGTCCATGGTCTTGCAAGGGATCTCCCAGAGCATAACAGGGAGCGATCTTTGCAATTGGACAAGGACGAGAACCAGCAATTTGCTATAAAAATAAGGCAAATCAATATAATGCTCTACACATCCAAACCAATGTAAATAAATAGGACGCTCACTGATAGAGACTGGTCAGTGCTCTTGCAGGACATGATATTTGCTATTGTGAAGGAACACAGCCACAAATTCCTATGAAAATAAGGCGAAACAATATCATTCCATGCACATTAACATCAAATTACATAGTCAGACCACTCACTGATAAAAGAAGTGTGATCCATGGTCTTGCTGGGGACCTCCTCCAGCATACCAGACCCCTTCTTGTTACCCACCAACCTAGCAGGGTTCCCAACAGCTGTAGTAAAGCTAGGCACATCAATCAGCACAACAGAACCTGCTCCAATCTTAGCTCCCTCACCAATCTTAATATTCCCCAAAATAGTAGCCCCTGCCCCAATGAGCACCCCATCCCCAATCTTAGGATGCCTATCACCTCCATACTTCCCAGTGCCCCCCAGTGTGACATGATGCAGAATAGATACATTGTTGCCTATTGTAGCAGTCTCTCCCACAACAAGCCCAGTGGCATGGTCAAAGAACGCTCCTTTTCCAATTCTTGCAGCAGGGTGTATATCCACAGAAAACACCTCAGACACCCTGCTCTGTATTGCAAGAGCCAATGAGACCCTTCCCTGGTTCCACAGCCTGTGTGCTACCCTGTGAGCCTGGCATGCCAGAAAACCCTTGAAGTTAAGCATGCACTGAGTCAATGAAACACAGGCAGCATCTCTCTCCCTAAAAGCCCGGATGTCTGCCCTAATGCAGATCCTTATGTGGGCATCTTCCATGAACGTATCTGCAATCAGATTATATAATTGTGAATTCAAGAGAGTGGAGTTTGAAAGCTTATTACCCAGATGGAAAGCTAGGGCCCTCTCAAGGGACCTGTGGGCCAGTACGGTGGAATACAAAAAACTCGCTAATGAGGGTTCTGCCTCTGCATCTCTCACGGCCTCCCTCCTCATCTCAAACCACAGTTCATCTCTCCCTGCAATATTCTCTTCCTCGTCCTTATCATGGCTTCTCTCTTGCTCTGTTCTCAGCACCATGGCCATTGACACCGCGCTCCTTTTGCTTATAGGTCTCCAAGATGTCCTTTCTCCATTGAATCCAATGTTTGACCTGGCTTTCCTTCTTAGTCCCAAATGGGTGTCGTTATTTCCAGAAAGTAAATGAAGAAAACAGTGTTCTGGATTGGGTATACTCCTAATATGTGCAGAACTGCATGAAATTTCAATACCCCGTTGTGGACCAAGCCTCAGGGTCGCCATTTTTGCCATTGATATGCACTGCAGTCCATGCCCAAAACAGTTTATCTAAACTATTTAAAAGAATCTTGCAAGGTTCATTGAAGCAAAATTCTGGGGGTTAAATCTAATCCTATTTTATCACTGCTAAATCATGTAAGAGATGTGGAATTATGCATGGCCATAAAAGGTATACAAGTTACATTTGGTTTGTTCTGTTTAAGGACGGCCGGGGTAAGAAGGATGTGGGGCGGCTTAAACTGAAATAATCCAGGATCCGCAGTCAACTTTTTTTGACTGATCAAGAGAATAGAATTATTCGGCAATGAATTCTTTCTTCTTCTGATTTATCCGGAGGTCTAATTGGTCTGAAAGATATATTTGCAAACGAATCCCACTAATTTTTGAATATTTGCATCCATCGTGCAACTTGATTTCATTCGGAAAAATGATGGTTTTTAAATTAATAAATGATGGTTTAAGGAGGATCAGAATAAAGAGAAATTCCGAGAATATTGATTTTTAATTTATAAGTGATGGCATAATGGGGATCAAATAAAGAGATATAGCAATTTTCTAATAATAGATGAAATTTGGAATATTCCATTATTTTAGTGTAATGGTGAAAATTGGTTTTTTTTTTTTTTAATTTTTTTTATTCTAACTTAATTTTATGTAATGATAAAAGAATAAGCGTGATGGAGAGTCAAGTACTCTCGAACATCACTAGAGAAAAATCAACTCTAGGGTCTCAACAAAGGGCTCCAACACCATGAAGGTTTAATTCAATCCACTGATTCATTTCTAAACTCTCTACATGCCCACTAGTATGCAAATGACCCCTATGGAGTTACTTGGTCCTAAGTACTCAAATCCACCAAAATGTGAGTGAGGCCTCCAAAAGCTTGGAAAGCATCTCAACATGAGTAATACAACTTGCACAACCCATTCATTCTGTTTTCCAAATGCCTAGATATACACTTGCTTCACAAAATCTCCAAATTCCTCGTATCCCTATACACTCGGTTTTCCTTCATTGGTTCAACATTTCTCCGAACAACCTAGAAAACAAACTAGATATCTAGATACCCTTTATTGACCTCCTACCAAATCCTTAAGGACAAACTTCAACACTAAACATAAAGCAACTAAACTTGTAGGTGGACAGTGTCCTACAAAGGGCTAATTAGACCCAATTAACAAAGGAACTACCTTTTCCTTTCAGTGTTTCTCCAAACCAACACTTCGAGGTGTTGAGAGATCCCTAAAAACATCTAAATTCGAAGCTAGACCTTCTAGCTCGACCCACATTAGAAGATGTGAACTAAACATCAATAAATTCTAGGTAGCCACATAGAGATGTCCACCTAGGGCATCACTTTTCTCCTAGCTCCTTGCATGAACACAAAAATAGAAAAGGAAATCTTAAAGTACATAGGAAGAGCTTGAATTCCTCCAAGGGTCAATGAAAACCAATGGTGGAAATTCAAACTACAACCACTTCAACACAACTCTAGCTAAAACTACTCAAAACGGCATAGTCAGCACAAACAACCAATTTTCTCACAAACTATAACACTTCAAAAGCTCAGAATGGATGCAAATGGAAGGTAACAAATTTCTCCAGCTTCCTACATCAATTTTACATCACATTCAATCCATTCATGTACATAGTAAATCACCATTACTGGAAAATACAGGAAAACTGTGTTATACGCAAAACTGTCTTCACCATATCGTACATTCAGAGTTCTTCAACATAACATGTGAACTTCCTCAACCTCTCCTCTTCAAGGGATATCAAAATCCCAAGATTCCATCCGTTTCTTTCAAGAAACTCTTTGACTTCAAAAATCTTGCATGACGTCAAGAAAAAGTTGCTCAACAGCAACTTTCTAAAAATAACAAGAAAAGATGCTCAAAAACAAAAACAAACTTGTCAAGGTGTCAACACCCATCCAAGGTTTGCATGTCGACACACACATGACATCTAACTTGAAAACACCCTAAACTAACCAAAAATGTCCTGATATGGCTATGCAACCCAATTGGCTTATAAGGATGCCAAATAGGGTATGCCACAACATAGTTAAGGACTTTATTACAAAACACAACAACACAAACACAACATTGCAAAAAGAGAAACAAAATTTGTTATACATCCTTTTCCTTGACTTTGGTGAGTGCCCCTGCACCATACTCCCCTGATGAAAATATCTCAAGTCCACTTGAGATGAGGTGTTGGAGTGAGGAGCCCTTCTTGGAAATCTAATGTTCACCAAGCCATATGGCATCTAATTCAGGTTGGCTTCTGTATTTGATTAAGTATTCTTTGTATGCTCTCATTCTAGTCTTCTTGATTCTAGTATCTAGCACCTTCTCAAGTTGTGTTGGTACTATTTTGGGGAATGGTTTAACATCTTCTGCCACTTCTTCTTGTTATGCATCAACTTCAATAATCTATCCTTTGTATGGTGTTAAATCACATACATTGAAGATGGGTGAGATACCAAGGTCTGCTGGTAACTTGATTTTGTATGCATTTTGCCCATGTTTTTTTCCAAAATTTGACATGGTGCAACTTTCTTAGGTAAGAGATTACTATGCTTGATTGTTGGTAGCCTCTCCTTCTTCATAAATGCCCACACTAGCTCTCCTACTTCAAAGGTGACTTCTCTCCTCTTTTGATATGCTTGGTGTTTATAACTTTGTGTGGTCTGTTGTAGCTGAGACTTGACTTGATCATGGACCTCTTTCATAGTTGTAGCAAAGTGTTCTCCCTCTGCACTGATTGGTTTAGTATTAGGAAGTTGTCTTAGTTCAACCCTTGAGTTCATCCCATAAAAAATATGAAAAGGTGACTTGTGGGTTCTCCTATTGACCGTGTCATTGTATAAAAATTCAGCTTGAGCAAGTATTTAATTTCATTTCTCTCCATACTTCTTTGTGAGGCACCTTAGGAGATTCCCTAATCATCTATTTAAAACTTATGTTTGCCCATCCATTTGTGGATGATAGGCTGATGAAAATGGTAGGTTTGTCCCTAGTCTCTTCCACAAAGTCCTCCAAAAATGACCAACAAATTTGACATTTCTATCTGATACAACATTTAAAGGTAATCCATAAATTCTAACTATCTCTTTGAAGAAAATATTTGCAATATAGGATTCATCACTATTGAACTTACATGGTAAGAAGTGTATCATTTTACTAAATCTATCCACAACAAAAAAAACACTATCAAAACCCCTTTGGGTCTTGGGCAATCCCATGACAAAATCCATACTTACATGCTCCCATGGTCTTGATGGAATGGGTAAAGGTTGATATAAACTTGCATTTGTACTCCTTCCTTTGGTTTTTTGACAAATAGAACATGTCTCTACAAACTTTCTAACATCAACTTGTAACCTTTGCCAAAAGTAGTGCCTTCTTACTAGCTACAACGTCTTATCTAATCCAAAATGACCAAACATAGCACCATTGTGCTTTTCTTGAATGATATTGGTTCTCATTGAACACTAAAGAATACATGACTGTCCTCTTTTAAAGAGACATCCTTCTTGTAACAAATAATCAGAAAATTCATGATGGTATATGTCATTCAAATCAAGACATACTTGATACACTTCCCCAAAGTCTGCATCTGTTGCATACATATCCTTCAAAGAATCAATTCCAACACTCACTTGAATTTCTTAGATAGTAAGTACTCTCCTACTTATTGCATCAACAACTTTGTTTGCAACTCCCTTTTTGTGCTTGATAGAAAATGTATAGGCTTGTAAGGTTTCAACACATTTCATATGCCTATGGCCCAATTTGTCTTGGCTATTGATGAATCTTAGGGCTTGGTTATCCGTGTAGACAATGAATTCTTTGGGTAACAAATTATGTCTCCACTTTTTGAGTGATTGGACCAATCCATACATCTCTAGATCATATGATGAATATCTCCTCTTGCCTTCATTTATTTTTTCACTAAAGAATGCAATGGGTGTGCCTTCTTGACTTAAGACACCTCCTATGGAAACTAGACTGACATCATACTCAATTTGGAAAACTTTATTAAAATCAGGGAACTTTAGGACTAGATATTGGGATACCTTTTGCTTAAGGAGTTCAAAGGATTCATTGGCTTCTTTGGTCCAAACAAACTTACACTTTTGTTCCCTCTTGATAGTATCTAGGATAGGTGCACAAATCATACTGAAACTTCTGATAAACTTTCTATAAAAAGTAGTTAATCCATGAAAACTCCTAACTGCAGAAATTGTCCTAGGAGTAGGCCATGAAATAATTGCATTAACCTTGTCTTGGTCCATCTTGAGAGTACCCTTGAAGATAATAAAAATCCAATATATGTGAGTTGTTCTTGCATGAAATGCACTTTTCCATGTTGATCTTCAAGTTCTCCTCTTGTAACCTCTTCAACACCATATCTATGTGTTTCAAATGCTCTTATCTTGTGCTGCTGAAAATCATAATGTCATCTAGGTGGACTATGACAAATTTCCCTATGAAATCCTTGAGGGCTTCATTCATGAGCCTCATAAATATACTTGGGGCATTGGATAACCCAAAAGGCATCACTTTCCATTCATACAACCCCTCATTGGTCTTAAAATTTATCTTCCATTCATCCCCTGTTCTACTCCTTATTGGATGGTCCCACTCTTCAAATCAATTTTAGAGAAATATCTTGCACCCCCCCCCCTAAACAATCTAGTAAATCTTCTATTCTTGGCATTGGAAATCTATACCTTATTTTAATCTTGTTGAGGGCTCTAGAATCAGTACAAAGCCTCCAAGATCCTTCCTTCTTTGGTGCTAAAACAACAGGCACTGCACATGGCCTTAGATTCTTGCCAATTAGACCAGATGCAAGCAACTCCTAAATTTGTTTTCCATCTCCTCATTCTATTGGGGTGTTAGTTTGTAGGAAGATTTGTTTGGTATTGTTGACCCTGGTATGAGATCTATAAAGTGACTGATTTCCCTCATTGGTGGTAGACTCCTTGGCATATCATCTGCAACTATACCCTAATATTTGTCAAGAATGGTGGCCACTTCATCCAACTTTGATGTCTTCTTCTCTGCACTTTCTACCTTCAAAACAATATTGTCCTTGTTTTTAGTTTCATTAGTCTTAGTCATCTCTATTGGAAAATAATCCATCATATCTTTAAGCATAGGAATAAGTGCAAAGAAAGGGTCATTCTCACCTTCTACTTCCTTCAAGAACTTATTATTTCCCATCATCATTACCTTAACTTCTTTCTCTTTAGGTTCTTCCTGGTTTTTCTCTGCCATTGGTAATAGTTCAATTACTTTACCATCTTTAGTTATGGTGTAGGTGTTTTTAACTCCATCATGTTGGGCTTTTAAGTCATATTTCCATGGCCTCCCAAAAAGTAAGTGGTATGCATCCATCTTTACCACATCAACTAATAATTTGTCGTTGTAGGCTCCAATCTGAAATTCAACCCATGACTGCTCATCTACAAGAGTTTGTTTTCCTTTACTAGGCCATGAGACTTTGTAAGGGCATGGATGGGGAACTCTTCTCAATTTCATCTTCTCAACCATTTCAAGAGAAATAAAATTCTCTGTTGAACCAGAGTCAATTAAAACTTTACACTCCTTCCCTCCAACTTTATAGTTTGTCCTAAAAAGTGAATTCCTTTGAGGTGGATCCTTAGTGATTGGTTCTTGTAGGAGTGTTCTTCTTAGCATAAGTGCTTCTCCTTGCTCTGGATACCCATAGGAGTCGAGATTATTTTGAGGGTCATGTTCTTTGACTAGATGTGTTCTCCTCTCTCCTTGAGAGCTAGACCCTACCTTCTCTGAGCACTTGTAAGCCATATGTCCTTCTTGGTTACAACTAAAACATTAATGGGTCCATTGCCTCTTCCTTGTGACCTTCCTCTAAAATTTGGTCTTCTCCCTCTAATTTATCAGTCATACTTGTTTCTTGACTGGTTTCACTATGAGAGCTGAATTTTTGTCTTCTTTCTCTTGACTGGTTTCTTCCCCTGAATGATTGTCTGCCCCTACCTCTATTATTTTGATCTTGTGTCCTAAAATTTTCTTCCACTTTCAAATCCAATTGATAATATCTTGATACTGTATTAGGGATCAACAATTACAACTCTTCTTGAATATTCATTCTTTATCCATTTTGGTACCTTTCTACCTTGACACATTCAGGCTCTGTGATAATTGGTCTGAGACTCAACTTCTAAAATTCCTCAGTGTAGGTACTAATGCCCATCTCTTTTTGTCTTAGGTTCTGTCTCTTTTGATTTAATTGAACTCATAGTCTTCTGGTATGTATGTCTCCTTCACCATTGTAACCATCCTCTTCCATGATGTGATCTTCTTCTTGTCATCTTTAGCTCTTTCCTCTTGGATGAAACTCCACCAAGTTACTGTTTCTCCCTTCATCTTATAATTTGCCACTTTCACCTTTTGTGCTTCAGTGATCCCTTTACACTCAAAATGATTCTCTAAGGCCTCAATCCAATATATCACTGCCTCAACATTCATTTTCCCAAATATGGGTAACTCCACTTTTTTACCTCCCAAAGTTTCCAAAGCTTTCAAGAAACATTTCTTATCCTCAGGTATATTCAACTCTTCTCTAGGTGCTTCCTCTTCTTCATCTTCACTTGTTCCTTTCTTATCTTCTTCCCTCTTTTCTGCAATCTTCTCCACTTGATCCAATTTTTCTACTAACTGTTCCAACCTTTCTCTCAATAGTCTATTATCTTCCACTTGAACCTCCACCTTCTTATCAAGCTTTGCATTAGTCACCATGTTGCAACTTCCAACCGAAGATGCTATCTCTAACATAAACCAAATTTCTTCTCCAAGAAAATTAGCCAATTTCTCTTATACCAAAAATAATACAGAGTCAAGTACTCTAGAACAAAACTAGAGGAAAATCAACTCTAGGGTATCATCAAAGGGATCTAACACCATGAAGGTTTAATTGAATCCACTGATTCATTTCTAAACTCTCTCTATGCCCACCAATATGCAAATGAACCCTATGGAGTTACTTGGTCCTAAGTACTCAAATCCACCAAAATGTGAGTGAGTCTTACAAAAGCTTGGAAAGCATCTAAACATGAGTAATACAACTTGCACAACCCATTCATTCTATTTTTGAAATGCCTAGATATACACTTGCTTCACAAAATCTCCAAATTCCTTGTAGCCCTATACACTCAGTTTTCCTTTATTGGTTCAACATTTATCCAAACAATAGAGAAAACACACTAAATATCAAGATACACTTTATTGACCTCCTACCAAATTCTTGAGGATAGACTTCAACACTAAACACAAAGCAACTAAACTTGGAGGTGGACAGTGTCCTACAAAGGGCTAATTAGACCCAATTAACAAAGGAACTATATTTTCCTTTTATTTTTTCTCCAAAACAACACTTAGATATGTTGAGGGACCCCTAAAACATCTAAACCCAAAGCTATACCTTCTAGATCAACCCACATTAGAAGATGTGAACTAAACATCGGTAAATTATAGGTGGCCACATAGAGATGTCCACCTAGGGCATCACTTTTTACCCATCTCCTTGCATGAAAACAAAATTAGAAAAGGAAATCTTAAATTACATAGGAATATCTTGAATTCCACCAAGGGTAGATGAAAACCAATGGTGGAAACTAAAACTATAACCATTTCAACACAACCCTAGCTAAAACTACTCAAAATGACACAGTTAGCACAAAAAAACAATTTTCTCACAAACATCAACACTTCAAAAGTTCATAATGGGTGAAAATGGAAGGTAAAAAGTTTCTCCAACTTTCTACATCTATTTTACATCACATTCAATCCATTCATGTACATAGTAAATCATAGTTACTGGAAAATTCAGGAAAAATGTTTTATATGCAAAACTGTCTTCACCAAATCATACATTCTGAGTTCTTCAACATAACATGTGAAATTATCAACTTCTCCTCTTCAAGGGACATAAAAATACCAAGATTCCATCCATTTCTTTCAAGAAAATATTCTACTTCAAAAATCTTGCATGAAGACAAGAAAACGTTGCTCAACAACAACTTTCTGAGAATAGCAAGAAATGATGCTCAAAGACAAAAACAAACTTGTCAAGGTGTCAATACCCATCCAAGGTTTTCATGTCGACACACACATGACATATAAATTGAAAACACCCAAAACCAACCAAAAATGTCCTGATATGGCTATGCAACCCAATTGGCTTATAAGAATGCCAAATAGGGTATACCACAACAAAGTTTAGGAATTTTTTACAAAATACAACAACACAAACATAACATTGCATAAAGAGAAACAAAAGTTTCACAAAAAAATTTATTCATCCTTGTTCTTGTCTTTGGTGAGTGCCCCTACACCAAAGTAGTTGATTTTTGGTAAAAATAGATATATAATTTAAATTATAGTTATTTCTATGTATTGATTCATAAAGATAATTTTAGATCTTAAGTTTCATCCATTTCTCACCCTAAATAAAAGTGATTACACAAATTACCTATGTCAAATGTGTAGTTGTGAAAACTCTAGTACCTTTTGTGGATTGGATAATACTGAAAGGGGGGGTGAATCAGTATTATAGCACTTAATTAAATTCTTCAACCATTTAAATATTAACCATAAATTTGCAGTAAAGAAAAGAACATAAGTTAATGACACAGTAGTCATAACACCATATTTTGTTTTCGAGGGAACCCTAACCAAGGGAAAACCCCGGTGGGGATGGTACCCACAAACATATACTAAAGTATAATGTCCCTATAAGGAGACCTAGCCATGTTAGGAGCTGAATATTACATAGCACATTTCCTTGTTAAAGGAATTACAACCCTATTAAAGAACCCTATTAAAGGTTCACAACACCCTATTAGGGGCCAACTAAGCTTACATCTCTTACAAGATAATTCTGGTTACAAAGTGTTCTTAGTCATGAACAAAAAAAAGAAACACTAGTGCTTAGATAGTTCTGTTAGAGTAATAAAGTGATTCCACTTATTAATTAAATCATATTGATTTAATTATTAAGTCACTTATTATCTCTCTTTTACTTAAGCTAAACTTTAGGCATTTAATAATTAATTCTTTTATTA
>MU226528.1:195226-261477 GCA_018584345.1 Thuja plicata | reverse complement strand
AGGATTCGCCAGTCTTTTGTTTAGTGTTGCATAGATCCATCATAGTCACATCATGTTGTATATTATAGGAGTAATGTTGGATAAATTGTTGAATTAACTCCTCAAAATTTTTTACTTTAGGTGTAAGTTTTGAGAACCACTCCATGGCGTTGCCTCCTAGACTTCCAAGAAAAATCTGCATGAGATATGTAGGTTCATGCATGTACTCTATGCTAAGAGCACAAAATTCTCTAAAATGGTCATGTGGATTGGTCTCTCCTGTATACTTGTTGTATTTTGGTCGTGCCATGTTGGGAGGGAATGGAACCATAGTGATATTCTTGTTGAAAGGAAATGGATAAATGAGTCCACATAGTACTTTGTCTTGGGTTTAGCCTTCTCTTGCTTGAGAGTCGCAAGCTCCATTTGCATTAAGGTAAGTTATTTGGTGAGGATAGATATAGGATTTGGCACCTCCTTTTCCTTTATTTGTTCCACCTCATAATCGTTGGGTAACTTTACGCCAGTGGACGCTAGATGGAGAAAGTATTTCTCTTTATCTTCGTCAATCATCTTTTCTATTATCTTGTGGAACCTCTTGCTTTGTTTGAGTTTATCATATTATTCTTCAGTGATGTCTTCCTCACTGGCTGATTCAAATTGAGGATGTTCAAATGTGGGTTCTTCTTCTTCATCGATATCTTTGTGCTTTTGGTTTTTTCTATTGTCATATTTTTCAAAAGCCTCACTCCATCCACGAGTGGACCTATCCATTTCTGGAGAGTCTAGATCGAGTAGGGAATTGCGAGATGTTTGTCCTTGAAAGTGTGGTGATTTAGGAAGTACTTTTGATCCTTTAGGAGTGTACATATTATGTCTTGTGCTAACCATGTATCTGTATCTCAATTTCATCAAAGTTTCCCAATAGTGTCAAGTAGAGTCTCAAATAGTTCAAGTGAGTTTTTCTAGGTAGAAGTTTTGTTTGTGTTTTGGTGGAAGTAAATGATTCAAGTGTCAAAGGGTTAGAATTCCCTGATAGTGAGCTGGGAATCAAGTTGTTGTAAAAAGTGGATAGACCACATGTATTGAGACAGATTATAAGAGTCTGACAGGACATGCAAGGTAGATGTCTAAAAAAGTTTTTGATACAGCCACAGTGAGACCAAAAAAATAAGTAAGGATAGATTTAAAGAGTCAAAAGGGGATCCAAAATAAAGTATTTTCCTCTAAGAGGAAACTATGAAAGTGCCTACTATCAAATTTTGTTAGTTTTGTCTTGGAAGTGCATGAAGTTTGTTTGATCGAAGATCGCATTCTGATATTTTTTAGTGAGTGAAAAACATATGTAGACCAAGGTTTGAATTTTGTTGCTTGTTTGAAGGTGTTATTTTTTTAATGATTTTCAGTTACATCAAGCATTCTTACATTGTTAAAGGGTGAACAAACACATCCTTATGCCCTATTTTCTAGGTAGAGGATGAAAATCCTTACTTATTGACTTAGGTACACACTCAAATACTAATTAGAATACAACCATCACCAAGCATGCAATGACTCTAGTCATGATGTTGTATTAGCTGACTCCAAACGCAAGTGAGGGCATGATATGATGAGTGTCTTGGGGCAATTACTTTTTTCCTTGCATAATGATTATCACCCTTTCAGAGATGAATCAGGAAGTTTGTCTATAAATTTTGTTGTTTATGATGAGGGAAATCCATTCAAAACTGTCTCCCATAGAAGTGCACAAGGAAAAATTGAGGCGTATAGCCCTATGAGTACTCAAATATGTGTAGTCTCACAAGTAAGATTCAAGTGGCTCTGCTCTACACATACCCAAGCATGTTCAAGAAATGATGTCAAAATTCCATGAAAAAAATTGATTCCCCCTTCTGAGGCTTTGGCCTACGAGGAAGTAATTATTTATAATAAGTTTGAAGGGTTGGCATAAAACCTGTCCTCACTTGGGTCATTCTCGGGAGATTTTTTACGCAACAATCAGGCCCTCTACTGTTAAATAAGCATATAAAGGATTGGCAAGATTAGGATTTTTAGATTTTTGATTCTTCGAAAGAAGAAGAGCATACTCTCTTAGTCCATGCTATTTTCTCCCAAAACACGCAAATCAAAGTTCATTCCTTCAAGCTATGTTGAGCTCGATTTAGATATTCCTAAGTTAATGAAAATAGAAGTACTCAAAAGAAAAGTTGGATTGTTCAGTTAACCATAGTTCTTTAGTGCTTTGCTTGTTCAATTACTAATCCCAAATTGATTTAACTGTTGAACTTGTTCATTGAGCCACAAGATTTTAATTCTTTGATTGTTCAGTTACTATCCCAAAATTAGACGATGAGGTTTACTTTGTTCAATTACTATAAATTCCTTTCAAATCATAAATTGACTTGTGAGTTTCTAATTTTCCTTAAAAAGGAAAAGAGCATATTTCTCTGGTCAATTTAGTATGAGATTGGAAAGTGTTGTTAGTTTTGAAAGCGTAGAAAAAATTGAAGTCAAGATGGGGGATTGACAACCTGTAAAACCACAAGTTAGTATCTTTTTATTTTTCTCTTTTAGCTCTGACAACAACCTGCAAACATAAGTTAGGATGATAAAAATAGGATCACAATTACGAAAACAACCACATTAGCAAGCTAGAAATCAAATTTGTCAATGACAAAACTCTGTATTTTTACCCCCTGGATGCCAGACAATATTTCAGAGACCTAAAATGATAAAACCCCAAAACGTTACAATTTTGACCCCAAACGATAATCTTCACCCCAAACAATAAGCCTTTTACGTGAAACGATAACACGTACCAAAAACAAAAAAAATCTACTAGAAACAATTTTAAGGCCAAATTTTACCTTCGAGAAATGCAGCGGCAGATAATATTAAAACTCCTGGAAATGATAAAAGATTGATTAGAAATGATAAGTTGCTCCCAGAAATGATAAAAGATTGACCGAAAATGATAAGTTGCTCCCGAAAATGATAAACTTCCAGCAAATTTTGAAAATGTCAAGGGCAGAGAGAAGAATTTTGTGAAATTTCAAGCAATATTGTCCCACGTTGGGCACCAGAGATGTGTGTGTGAAATAGTGCACTTGTTACCTGCGTTACAACACTTCAATAGATCATTATGTTAGTGAAAATGGGGTTAGTAAAGCATGGAAATAAACTAAATTTGATCTATTGCTTTCTAACTAGGAGTGTGGAAAACAACATAATAGCCCTTAGATTATGCCTTTTCCAGTGACATATACAATCTAGCATGAAAGATTTTAATCAAACTAGTCTAAATGACAAAGAAGCATGCATATTAACTCTAAAAATGAAGATAATAACAATGCCTAATATTAGGTCTAAGATGCAATACGAGTCCCAAAATGATCTAAACAACATAACAATACATTTAACTCTAAAATTATGGGCTTCTTTGTGCTCAAAAACTCCTTCTATTTATAGAAGAAATGAGGAGAGAGAGGGGGGACAAGGGTCATTAGTGGAGTTGCAAAACTCATTAATGAAGTGTAAGAGGCTTTAAATGCCAATGATATTAAAGAAGCATGGGGGAAGACATATGCATTAAATGCAAACATTTAAGAGGCATGGTGAGGGTGTAAGAGGCAAGCTTGAGAAGGTGGACTTAGAGGGAGTAGAGCTTGAGAAAGTTGACTTTCTCAACTGGGTTGAGTTTCTAATCACATTTTTAGGAATGTAACATTATTAGGAGGTGGGTTAGAATTAGGATTAAGGCTTAAGGAAGGTGATTAAGGAGATAGAGATGGGGGGAGAGAGAATGAGTGGAGGGGGGATTAGCTAATTAGGGTTAATTAGCTAATTAAGAAGAATTAGCATGTGAGAAGGGGTTGGGATGAGTTTGAACTCATGGTTGGGTAGTTGAGATTGGTTAGGTTTGAGGGAATATTAATAAAATGAATTGTTGCAATAACATATTCACTCAATAATAGAGATTTAATTAATCATTTAAGCTTTTGATTGCTTTGTAATAATTAATTATGACTATAGCCAAATTGAATAAATTAGGCTAGGGGATTGATTTTTCAAGTGATGAGGTATAAATAGGATTTCATTAGTTCCTTTTAAATTAATTACCTTATCTAGGTTATGATTTGAATTGAATTGATTGGTTTGATTGGCTAAGATGATTAATAAAAATTAGTGATTAGATCACTTAGGAGATTAAATCTGATTTGAATGAATTATGCTAGCTGATTGAAGAGTTGTCTGGGCATAATTAGGGGTATGATCACACTTAGATAAAATAGGGTCTATGGTTAGAGCAGACCAAATCTAGGTGGTTACAGACCTAATAGGGCCTTGTAACCAACAATTGTTGACTAAACATGCTAGAAGAGACACCCCCAATGTAGTACGCCTATCCCTAAGACACAAATATAGACAAACTCTAGGCAAGGAAAGTACATTCATGAAGAGTTCAGATTCAACTGATATCAAAGACATGACTGTGAAGGATTTGTGCAAGTAGTGCATTGATAGATGGATCATTGATTACAAGTGACGCCTATTTGCCAGGTTTTCACCAATTGTCAAATTTATATTTTTGCTACCAAGATGCTTGTTTGCCAAGGCATTTTTTCATGTTTTTCAAATTTTTTGTACTTTTTCTCCTTTTTACTTTTTTTTGTAGTATCAAGGCACCTATTTGCCCATTTTTCACCAAGGATACCTCTTTTAGGACTTTTTCCACTATTTTTTATTTTTCTCTTTTCCACTATTTTTGGCTTTCTTTAGGATCAAATTTTTAGTGTTTTTGGTATTTTCTTAGGATCGATTTCATTGTACAAGCCCTTCGGCTAGATGCCAGGCATAAAAATGATTCAAGTGTAGAGTATTGATAGGATTAGGAAGAACATCTCCTTCAGGTGTAGCTAATAGATAAGATCCTATCCTAAAAAATACTGTGATAACATAAGGCCCCAGCCAGTTGGGTTCAAACTTGCCTTTTTGTTCTATGTTTGGTTGAATCTTATAATTATCTCTTAGAATGAGGTCCCCCACTTGAAACTTTCATGGATTTACTTTCTTTTTGTACCCTTTTGACATCCTTTTTCTGATAGACTTTTAGGTGATTGAATGCTTGTTGTCTGCACTTATCCAATATCTCTAGTTCTTGAACCCTATCTATGCAGTATTGTTCATTTGTAACAAGACTTTGGAGGGATACTCACAAAGAAGGAATTTCTACTTCAATTGGTAATACTGCCTCTGCGCCATATACAATATCAAATGGTGTGGCTCATATTGGTGTTTTGATGCTTGTTTTGTAAGCCCATAGTGTTGAATTTAATTGTAAATGCCAGTCTCTACTAGATTTACTCACATTTCTATGTAGGACTTTTAGAATATTATTTTTTGAAGCCTCAACTTGTCCATTACCTTGAGTATAATAGATTGAAGAGAAATTCTAAGTAATGTGAAAGTGTGTACAAAGGTCGTCAATTTCTTGGTTCTTAAACTTCCCCCATTGTCTATTAAAATAGATGAGGGTATCCCATACCTAGAGGTGATGTAGTTCAAGATGAACATAACAACTATTTTATAGTGGATTTGATTAGCGGTACTTCTTCAAACCATTTTTTGAAATAATCAATGGCCATGATGATGTATTTGGGTCCACTTGAAGAATTGGGATAGATTTGTCCAACAAGATCAAAGGCCCATTGATGGAATGGCCAATGTGTAATAAATGGTATGAGCTCCTTGGCTGGAGCATGGATGAGATTTCCTTGTGTTTGAGATTTTTGACATGTTTTGGCATACAGAACTGTATCTTTCTCCATTTTAGGCCAATAATATCCAACCCTTAGGAGTTTCTTATCTAAGTAAAAACCACTCGAGTGAGATCCACACACACCTTCATGGACCTCTTTTAATGCGTGATCAGAATCTTCTTGTTCTAAACACCTAAGTAGTGTACCATCAAGACCTTTTCTATATGAGTTAGTAGTGATGAGTACATAACACAATGTTGTCCTAATTAAGGCTCATTTTTCATTTCTGGACAGGCCATTTGGTAAGGTTTGATCCATAAGATAAGCAGTTATATTGATATATCTAGATTGGTTTTGGATGTTTAGGGCACAAATAACTTGGGATTCAGGTGTATCAAATGTAGGAAAGGATAGTTCTTCCACCAAGAAGTCATAGTGGAGTTGATGTTCATCTAGTTACAACATCGATGCTAGCATTTCCATTGTGTCTGCAGCTCTATTTTCTATTCCTGGAATTTGTTAAAATGTGATAAACACAAAGTAATTCTTCAAATCTTCGATCATTTGCTTATAGGGTATCAAATTTTCATATTTTGTTTGGTACTCTATATTTACTTGATTGATGATGAGTTGAGAATCACCATATACATTTAACTCTATGATTTTCCATTCCATGGCTAGCTTGAGACTGTTTACCAATGCTTCATTTTATGAGATATTGTTGGTGCATGGAAACATCATTTTGTATGCCTTAGGTATCTTTTAACCTTTAGGTGTGATAAAAAAATACCCTTGATCCAGATCCTTGCTGTGTGAAAGAACCGTTAAAGTACATTTTCCATGGATATTATGTTAAGTGCATTATTGTCTCATCTGGAAACTTTATTATCAATGGTGTTGCATCCTACAATGGTGAATCAACTAGTTGATCGGCTAGCACTTTCCCTTTAATATCCTTTCTATCTACATACTCTATATCAAATTCACTGAGTATTAGAACCCATTTTTCTAGCCTTCCTATTAATGTTGTCTTGCTCAGGAGGTAGTTGATAGGATCAATATTTTCAATGAGTTTCACTGTATGTGAGATCATGTAGTGTCTTATCTTTTGAGATGCAAAAACAACTGCTAGACAGGTCTTTTCAATTATATTGTAGTTGAGTTCATAAGATACCAATGTCCTACTGATATAATAAATTTCTCTTTCCTTCTTGGTATTGTCCTCTTGTGCTAGCAATAGTCCAAGTGATGTAGCCATAAATGAAATATAGAGTAACAATGACTTTCTATGAATAGGTGTCATTAAGATAGGAGGATTAGCCAAATAATATTTTAATTCCTTGAAGTTATTTTCACAGTGCTCATGCCATTTGAAAGTTACTCCTTTATGTAACAATTTCATGAAAGGTTGCACTCTATCTGCTAGTTGAGACATGAATATTATGATTGACTGGAGTCTTCCTTGGAGAGTTCTCATTTGAATTTTATTACTAGGAGGTGGCATATCCATGATTTCTTTCACTTTTTCTAGGTCCACCTCAATTCCTTTGGCTGATATGATGAATCCTAGGAGCTTTCTTCATCTCTTAGAGGTTTTCACTATCAGATATGTCTTTTATTTTTACTATTTTAGAATCTGATACTAGCACAATTTGGTTTTCACCATCAGTTCTTTTCTTCTTTTTAATTTTCAATTTTTACTAAGAAAATTGATATCCTCCTCTTTCATGTCCACTCTCCTTGCATTGGTAGAAGAAGGATAGGATTCACAATCATTCAGATAGCAGGCTAAAGTGTAGTCATTAGGAAAGCTCATTATAGGAGTATGTTCTAAGTTTGTCCAATCAATCAGTTCAGGATTTACCAAGGATAGTGATTCATAGGATTCTAAGGACAACACCATGTTAGTGTCAAAAATATTAAATGATAAGACAAGTTCCATTAAGTTATCTTCTATAGTGCTTAGATCATTAAGAGTTAGACCGTCATTATTATAGTCATTGTTAGTGTTATGCGAACCTAACTCTAGAAACCTATCATTTGATATTTCTCTCTTTGTTCTTCTATCAAATCTATCTAATATCCTTTGGTACTCCTCTTGTCCTATTAAGACACATGTATCTGCATAAATCATACTAGGAATCACCACCTCATCCAATTCTATGACAATATTTGTATTGTGGGTAGTATTAAAAGTATCTCCCCTTTCTAGTAAAGGTGCAAATTTATGGATTACATCTACCTCAATATCCATGGTAGCATTAGACATTTGATCCCATTCATAATCATGTGAGTCTATCATATTGTCATCAAATCAATCTAGAAATTTAGCAATAGTGATCTGGTGTACCCTATTGGTCATTTGTGAATAAAAGTGTGGTAGATCTAGGACATGTGCAATTGTCACCAATTTCCCGTAGATATGATATATATTTTTGTTGTCTTAAAGAAGATAAACCTTGAAGAGTGTTTGAGCTATTGGCTTATTCTTGCCTACTTATTTCTTCTTCTTGTTCGTGAGGTGCTTCTTCATGGTATTCCCCTTCTTGCTAAACCCCTGGAGAATCTTCTTCTTCTTCCTCTTCTAATTCTTGGACATTGTTTTGTGACAAGGGAAAATGTTGTTCTAACTGTTCTCCAAAAGTAGGTACATACCATTCTCCTTGGTATTTTGGGTTCTCAGTACCTATATGTAGTAATCTTTCATATGTCCAGGGTATGAGTTCATCTTCTTCTTCATCTTTGTCACTTCCTTTATCAAATTTTGGACCATCTCTTGAGGTAGGACGTTCTAATTTGTTATTGAAACCTAATCATGTCTTATCCTTAGTATCCCTAAATTCCATATGGATTGGCTCAATGAGTCCTTTTCCTTTATCTCCTAAAGGTTCTTTCCCTTTATATCCCATTTTTTTTAGAAGGTCATAACCTTTTCCATATTTTTTGGGAGATATATCAACATGTTTTACTTCATTTTATCCTTTTCCCCCTTTATAGAGCCATGCCAAGACTGCTTTATCTTCTTTTTCTTCCTCTTGAGAAGTTGTGGCTCTAACCATACCACTGGGTTCATGAATAATTTTTCCTTTTGAGGTAGAAGGTGAAAATGATGGGGAGGGCATCCCATATAATATTGGAGATATAGGAATGTTAGCCAATGATGGCGTTTCATTCAATTTGTATTCCCCCATGCTAGTTTCTTCAAGTTTTAACATTTTTCCAAAGCTTCTCATCTCCATGTCTTTGGAGGTTTCTATTGGGAACTCTTTTGAAACTTCCTTGTTGTGAGGAACCATACTATTTTCCTTGATGTTGTTACAAGTGTAGCTTTAATCTATAGGAATTATTACTTCCACTCCATTGTGTGGGAATTTGATACATTGGTGGTAAGTAGACGACACCACTTGCATTTCATGTATCCAAGGTCTCCCTAGTAATATGTTATAAGCCAATGGTAGATCAAGAACTTGACAAATGACATCTCATTCTATTGGTCCTATTCTTATTGGTTAAAAAACTAGTCCTTTGGATGACCTTTCTTCCTCAACATAGGCCATGATGGTTATCTTTCTCCTTGAATAAATTATGTGTTCTGAAAGACCCGATGCTTTGACCAGATTGAGAGTGCATATATTAAAACCCACACCTCCATCTGTCAATACACATTTTACATGGTTTTTTTGGATAAAAAATTCAATGTGTAGAGGCTGATTATGGGGATGAGTCAAAGATTTATCATCCTCTTCTGAAAAAGAGAGGTAATGTGGAGATGATATGTGATTAACCATTGCCTAGAATTTGTCTACATCTATGTCCTTTGGAACATTAGATGAATGTAGGGCTTATTCAAGAACTTCCCTATGCACTGAAGAGATTTTTAAAAACATAAATATAGAGATTTGAACCAAGGTGCTTTGAAATTGGTCCACCATATTATAGTTAGTAGATGGTATATGAACCTTTTGTCTCGAGGTTGTTGGTTTTGGAATTGTGAAAATAGGTGGTTTGGATGATGTTGCCTATTTGGATGAGGAATTAAACCCTCTGATCGTAATTTGTTCTTGGCTTCATGTTACCACATTTGAGTGTGCCGACTTGTCCTTGACACCTTTGATATTGATCACATTGATTGATTCATTTTCATTTCCAACATATTGATCACATTATCATTATTAGAATAGGTGTAGTTGACTTCATTTCCTTTTGCTTTGGAGGATTCTCCTTTTTCATAGTTGGGGAATGGTTTAATATAGGCCATGTGATCTTCATTATATGTGTTCCCTTCCACTTTGATTTTTCCTCCATCGATGAGATCTTGTATAACGTGCTTGAGTTTGACACAATCATTGGTCTTGTGTCCTTTGTTTTTATGGAACTCACAATAGGCATTATCATTCCACCATCTTGGTTTTACTTCTGGTTCCCAGGGTTTTGACTCTAAAATGTAATGGTTTTTTTATCCAAGAGAGTTTTCAAAACCTTCTCAAGATGTTCTCCCAATGGATTAAATGTCCACTATGGTCTAGATACCCATGACTTATTCTTGTTGGTATCATTGTTTGCTCGTGGTATTGTTGTTGTTGCCTTAGCTTATTTTCTTTCTTGTAGGTTGTTTGTAAGATTAAACACAACCAGTTTAACTTTCATATTTGAAGCTTCCATCACTCCATAATTAACAAATTTTTTTTTCTTGTTCCACCATTTAGGTTTGTTGTTATAGTTGTTAGAGGATCTTTTGTCATTAGAAAGCGCGATTTCTCATTTTTTTACCATAACCTCTTCAACATTAATAGTGTTCTTATAATTATATCAAAATTAGGAGAATCTTGAATTTTTAGGACATATTTCATTTCAGGTACTAAGTCATTTATGAACATCTTCATCTTTTCCAATTCATGTATTTGTTGTGAGTACCTTGCAAATATTTTCCTCCATCATTGCAAGAAATGTGTGAAGGATTCACCTATTCATTGTTTGGTATTACAAAGATCCATCATGGTAACATTGTGTTGTATGTTATAGGAGTAGTGTTGGACAAATATTTGAATTAACTCCTCAAATGTTTGTATACTAGGTGTTAGTTTGGAAAACCATTCCATGGCGTGTCCTCCTAAACTTGTCAAAAATAGTCTCATCAAGTACGTCGGTTCATGCATAAATTTGATACTCAATGCACAAAATTATCTCACATGATCATGAGGATCCTTTTCTCCCATGTATCTATCATAATTTTGTATTTCTGTGTTTGGTGGAAAAAACACCATTTTCAAGTTCTTATTGAATAGGAACATACATATCTTTTCCAATGAGTATTTCTTCGTTGGTTTACTCTTCTCTTTCTTAAGCACTGTGAGCTCCATTTGCATTTGATATAGTTGTTTAGAGAGGATTGATATGGGTGTTTGCATCTCTTTAGCTTTCAATCATTCAACATCATAATATTTAGGAATTTAACCCTAAGAGAAGGTCGGTGGAGAAAATATTTTTCTCTGTCTTCTTAACTGATTTTCTCCAAGTTCTTTTCCTACTTTGTTTGAGTTTATTGTATTCTTCTTCCTATATTTCTTCATCACTATCCGAGTAAAACAAAGGAAGGTCATGATTTATTTCTTCTTGAATTTCTCTTTCATCTTGGTTATCATCTTAATCATATTCATAAAAGGCAACACTCTATTCTTTATTAGGTACATCCATGTCGGGTGAGTCTTGATAAAAAAGAGGGTTTGTTCAGGATGTCTCTCCTTGTTGAAATTGAGCAATCTTAGAGGTATTTTTGAATCATCAATGAGATATTGTTTGCTTCTTGCATTAACCATGAAAGTGGGATATTAATCTTGTCAAAAGTGTTCCAATAGTGCCAAAAGGAATTTTTGAATTATCCAAATGCATTTGTCCAAGTTGTGGTGAATGCGAGTTTGGTGTTTCAAAGTGATTGATGCTAGCATCAGAGGGTTAGGATGCCCTAATAGTGAGATGAGAACCAAGAAGATTTGTTTATTAAAGTGAAAAAACAATTTGGGATCAATTGTGATAACCCTAAAGAACATGCAAGGTAGACATTCACTTTGACTGAGAAACATCGCTAGGTGGACCGACAAGAACAACAAATTCTAGCTGACAAGCAAAAAAGGGTATCTAAAACATCAAAGTTTCTAAGTATGACATATATGAAAGTACCCTTTGTCCCAAATGTGACTGACATGATGTGATCCTATATTTCCTAGATGCGATCTCATTCTTCCTAAATGCGATCTTGTTCACTAGATGCGAACTAGTATTTACCAAAAGTGACTTTGTTCACAAGATGCGACTCTGTTTTTACCGAATACAATCTAGGATCCCTAATGTGACCTTATGATGGAATTTTTAAGTTTTTCCACTTTTTTTGGAAAGTCATGAATTTTTTTGTATTCCAGGTTCTATTTGACAAATTCTAGAGTGTCTGAAGTGGTGAAAAATGTTTTAGTGTCAAAATATTGATTTTTTGGGTGATTTATCTTTTCATTGCAATTTTGAAAAATCAAGCATTTTTATTAAGAACCAAACACACCTATTCCTAAACCAATAGTGTAGCATGAAAATATTTACTTGTAGGCTTAGGTACACACTCAAATGCTAATCAGAATATAGCCATCACCAAGCACGCAATAGCTCCAGTCATGATGTCATATTATCTGACTCCAAATGCAAGTGAGGCACAACATGGAGAGTATCTTGGGGAGGTTACTATCCTACTTGCACAAAGATTATCACCTTTCAGGGGTGAATCAGATGGTCACTACCATAAAGTGTCTATTTTAGGCATCCTTTCATAACTGCCCCCCATAGAATTACACAAGGAAAAATTGAGGTGTATAGCCCCATGAGTACAGAGATGAGTGTAGTCTCACAAGAAAGATCCAAGTGGCTCCACTCTACATACATCCAAGCATGTCCAAGGAATGATAGTTGAAATTCCAAGGTTAAAACTAAATGCATCTTCTAAGATTTTAACCTCAAGGAATCATTTTTATTATAGTGAGATGGAAAGGCTGGCGTTCACCTGTCCTCACTTGGATCATTCCCAGGTGATTTTTCCCTCAACTGATAGGCCTTCTAAAGTTCAAATCAATAAAGAGGATTGGTGAATTAGGAGTCTAGATTTCTGATTCTTCGTGAAGAAGAAGAGCATACTCTCCTATCCATGTCATTTTCTCCTATCAAACTGGTGCAGAGCACCTCAAGAAGATAGAGAAGGGTCACTTGGTTGACCATGAGACCTATAACGAATATCACAGTGGAGATGACAAACTAGATTTCTAAGGTCTTTTATAATGTCAACATGATCCATAAGATCATAACAATATTGTAAGGGGGCTAATAAAGCCATTTTGGTAATGTTTTGAACAAATTCCCAAGATGGGAAAATATAGCCAATAAGGCTTAATGGAAGGTTTAATAGGTAGATGTAGGATTTTGTTAGTTGTTAAAGGTCATTAAAAAGACCATTTTTAATGGGGGGTCATTTGGTCATGTAATAGCTAGTTTTCAAGTTGACAACTTAGTTGTCAATTTGACAACATTTGATTAATTTTTGGTAAATAGGTTATTAGGTAGTTGTGAGCGGTTGAGAGAATTAGTTAGATAGTTCCCATAATTGTGACAAGCTTAAAACATCGATGGAAAATAGTACCAAGAGAGGAGAAGAAGTGGAATGCATTTCTAGAATTCAAAATTGTACGACCTGTAGCAGAGTCCTTGTAAATACAATACAATTCTTAATATGTTTAGCATTTCCTTGGATATATATTGTTTTGAATTCCTATGTGATGCAAGAGCATCTAAGGGGTAAGAGGTATCTTGCATTGTTAAAAAAATAAAAATAAAATTTTGAGGAGATAGAAAGTGACAACAATCCAAGGATAAAAGAAAAAAATAATAATAAAAGAAAAAAAAAGAAAAAAATGTCATTTCATTTACCAAGGTGCATAGGTGGCATTTTAGAAATTTGTGAAAGTTTCATAGGTAGTTGTACCTTTCTATTTTCTTATTGGCCCACATTGGTTGTGTTTGTAATAGCTTGGATGTTAAGTGCCTATATAAGGAAGGAATATGAGAATTTGTAAGAAAGCTCTTGTAGGAAAAGCTATTTGGAGAAAAGAAGTGCTTGGAGGAGAAGTTCTTGGAGGAAAAGCTATATAATAGAAGTTGAAGTTCTCTAATATTGTAAGAAGTTGAATTTCTCTTTTTTGAAGAAAGAATTTTTGGGTATTATCAATCTATGCTTTATGAAGCATTTTCATTCTATTTTTGGCTCTATGTTGTGTTGTATTTGGTTGTGAGTTGGTAAGGGTGGATTGGACCTTCATCAGTAGCATCAGAGCTAGAGATCTTGAGTGTGTGGATAGATCACCAAACATGAGGCAGTTTGCACTAGGACCTTGGGTTGGGTGAAGTTCTCTTTATGGGGACATGACTATGGAAAAGAGAAAGAAAACAATGAATTTTGCAATTGGATGGATTCTGAGGATTCCTAAAATCGAGAGAATTAGAGAGAGGAAGCAAGATGAATTAAGAGTTAGAATGCTATATTTAAGGAAGCAAGTGAATGAAATAGAAGAAGAGTTACAAAAGAGAAGATCCATTCATTTGAAAAGAGATTATGATAATGCGGGAAAGAAAGAAGATGTAGTAGAGTTTCATGCATGTGGTACAAAAGAAGCAGAAGCGGATGGACATGAAGAGATTTATGAACCTGAACCTAAAGTTGACGAAGATGATTTATTAATGAAGATTGAAACAATTGAGGAAGAGTGGAATACCCTGGTTGGAGGTCAAATAAGTGAAGTGAAAATGATTCTTGTTGAAAAAATTAAGGAAGTGAACAAAGTTGAAGATGTAACAAAGGTAAATTTATACGAATCATGGGATTCTAAATTTGGGACGGATTTGAAAGATAGTGATGATGATTTGCATGTTATGGGTGAGTTGGTGCAAGAGGATTTTCCTATTGATGTGTGGTATGCAAACAAATATTTGTATGGTATTGTAGAATTTATTATAGGTACATTAAATACCACAAGATTGGAGGAGAATGAGAGTTACACATGGACAAAGTTAATTCTAAAGAAGTAGTATTGGCAGTAACAGATACTTGTTCCAGCTAAGTGTTGGAAGAGAAGAAAAAAATTCCTACCCCAGATGTTTGATGTAGGAGCATCTAAGGGGTAAGAGGTATCTTTCATTGTTTAAAAAATAAAATAAAATGAGGAGAGAGAAAGTGAAAAAAATGCAAGGATAAAAGAAAAAAAGAAAAAATGTCATTTCATTTACCAAGGTACATAGGTGGCATTTTAGAAATTTGTGGAAGTTTCAAAGGTAGTTGTACCTTTCTATTTTCTTATTGGCCCACAAAGGCAATGTAATTTTATAATTGGCCCACATGGTGGTGCTTAATATTAATTGGGTGGGAATTTAATATTTATATCAAGGTAGTGCATCTACCTTTATCCCACATTGGTTGTGTTTTCAATATCTTGGATGTTAAGTGCCTATATGAGGAAGGCATATGAGCATTTGTAAGCAAGCTCTTGTAGGACAAGCTATTTGGAGAAAAGAAGTGATTGGAGGAGAAGTTTTTGGAGGAAAATCTCTCTAATAGAATTTGAAGTTCTCTTATATTGTAAGAAGTTGAAGTTCTCTCTTTTGAAGAAAGCATTTTTGGGTATTATCAATCTATGCTTTGTGAAGCATTTTCATTCTATTTTTGGCTCTATGTTGTATTGTATTTGGTTGTGAGTTTATAAGGGTGGATTGGCCCTTCATCACTATGTATGGTTGGATGGATCTTTGTTTTCTTGTCTTGACATTTCTATAAATTAGTTTCCAAGTCTTTGCATTTAAACTTGACTGTCTAGACCGTGACACTGAGAGTTTATGCATAATTTTTGTTTTAAAAGAAAGATTGTCTCAGAAAAAGGAGTCTCAGTACAGGGGAAATAACTCACAAGAAAACTGTTGGATGTGGCTTAATTTTAGATATTATGTTAATAACCTAATTGCAAAGTCTTTGACTAAAGTGATTGAAGAAATATGGTTGGGTGAAAAAGTTAGTTACTTTTGAGTATGGGTCTAAACAGAGAACCAACACGTGTCATTGTTAACAATGGTGGAGAAAGACTTTGTTTATGCAGGTTACGAGATTGAAGTAATGAGAAAGGACTATGGAGAGATTATAGAGGAATATTAGATGATTTTAAAGGTTGTAAGTTCAAGGGAAGGGTGGATAGAGTTTGGTTGCAAATATAAAATACATGACTGTTAAGGTAAACTGGTGAGTTATATTTTCTAATTTTAATGTCATATTTTTTGATTTTAATGTCAAGAGTGTTGCATGTCAATGTGAGTGCGGATAGAGCCTTAGATGATTTCAAAGTGTCTTTTATGGTAGGGTAAGGGAGACACCATATAGTTATGTCCATATATGGTTGGTTATCCTAAAAGATGATAGGATAAGACAAAGTTATCAATTGGGTTATGGGTTATGAGAATGCTGATCAACCTATGATCAGAGATTGAATGGATGTTAGTTTATAGAGGTATGGTGGATATTGATGAAGGAGAAGGCCATTAATAGGTCCTAGATTGAGAAGGGTGTTTGTGTAGGGTCTAGAAATGATCATTTTGGTGAGAATATTTGAGTTTTGTTAAAAAACAAACAAGGAACATTGAAGTTCCTTTATTGAGTTTGAGTTGGGTCCATCACCCCTCTGCATCACAAACATGCAAGGAAAATTTATTTCCCTTGAATTATGAAATTAAATCACTTAATACCCCATCTTGAGTTTCTAATTTTCCACTTGGTAAAATGGCATAATCCTCTAGTTGGATTAAGAACTAAATTTGAATTAGACAATTAGGTTCCTCGAAAAGAAATAAACCAAACACTTAGAGCAATTAATTTGTTCATTTTCCAAAATTTCATTTCAAAACTTAATTTGAGGTTTTATGTTGTGATTTTCCAAAAAGGAAAAGAGCATACTTCTCTACTCAAATTACGAATCAAAGATAAATTGCATTAAGTTGCAAATTGAAAGACAAGTTCAGGTAATTTTTCAAAGGCAACCTACAAAACCACTTGTTAGTAATTTTCTTTGTTTTTGCTCCATTTCTTTGGCCAAGGAAGTCTTTCACAAGGTCTTACAAGAACTAGTTAGGCTGATAAATGACCAAATTCACCAAAACACACAAGGTTAGCTAATTATTAAAGAAATCAATCAATTATGCAACTAAGCCAACTAGATGCGACCCTAGAAATTACTAAATGTGATCTTATTTCCCAAATGTGACCCAAGAATTACCAAATGCGAGAAAAGATCCTAAAGGCGAGCCTTGACCCCAAAGGCAATCTGATTTTTACCAAATGCAAGCCTTTATGGGATGCGATTCAAGACATACAGGATGCGGTCCCAATTGCTAAATGCAATCCTCTTCTGCTAAATGTGAGCCTACAACAAAAAATCAGAATCAATAGGTTAGTCAATTAGCTCAAAAATGGATAAAAATTTGGGGCTCTGCCCCATGGTGGGAACCATAAATGTGTGTGTTATTATTGTACCTACAAGTTGCAACACAACACTTAAATATGTCATTATATCAATGGTTAGAAACATGAAATTCAATTGAAAAACATAAAGAGCCAAAGGAAACTGACATATTGCTTCCTATCTAGAAAGTGTATGATCTAAGATATAAATTTTCCCTCATAATATACATTATATCAGTGACACATTCAATCCTAGAATGAAAGACTCAAGTGAAATTCAAACTATCTATCATGAAATTCAAGCTAAAAATGATTCATTAAATCACAAATGAAAGAGTTGTCTAATTAGCTATGAATTCAGGAAACCAAATGAACAACATAAGAGTGCAATTAGAATTATAAAAATGAGGACCTATTGAGCTCAAAATTCAATCCTTTTATGGAAGAAAATGAGAAATGGAGGGTTGAGATCAATTTGTGAGGAGAGGGGAGGATTGAGTCTTAGGTGATCCATGTGAGTGAACTCTTATTGGTCCATGGATTGACTTTCCATGTGCAAGTGATGATTTGTATTTTGAGAGTTTTATTAAATGCCTTTTAATTAATTACTTTAGCCAAGGATTTAATGGGATTGATTTGATTAAATAGGCCAAGGTAATTAATGTTAGGTAGTGATGAAATCACTTTTATTTGAGAGATTGTATTGATTTTGATGAATTATGCCAATAATTGAATAGTTGGATCGACATTATTGAGGGTATGATCACATTTAGGGAAAATAGGGTTTCTATTTAGAGTAGACCATATTAGGGTGATTACAGTCACCACCTTTGATGAGATGAACCTTGAAATTTGAAACATTAAACCATTAAGGTTCAATGGTTAAATTTCAACAAATAACAAACTTGACACATCGAACGCGTCATGGCTCTAGACACCCTATGACTCAAAAATACAAAAAATATGAGACTGATTGAACAATGAACCTTGAACCATGAAGGGTTCAATGGTTCAAGTTCAACAGACTGAAAGAAAAGACCAATTTTCTAACTATGCCGCAAAAAGGAGGGGCGCGCTAGGGGATTTGAACTTGAACTTTGAACTTGAATAGGTTCAACTTGAGAGGTTCAATGGGGTGAAGATAACAAGTAAGGAAAATAAAAAGGAGAAAGGTTATTTACAAGAACTTTACAATAAAAAATCAAGCATTTTGGCTAAATTTGGGAATATAAACACAAGAAAAAATGTTGGGGTAACATTAGCTCTGACTGGGGATCGGTACGGTGAAAGACTAGGCAATGAACCTAGAATCTCTAGTTGCATAGAAGAAAGGACCGACATAATAAACAGGAACAAAAAAACTAAACTAAAACAAAACAAAAATAGATATGTACAAGAAACATGGGACTCCCGGTTAGAATTGATAGAGCTTCAAATCTTTCCCATTGTAGGACAGGGGTATGATTGTTCCATTTGGGTACTCCAGCTTAAATGAGTTCGAACCTAAGAAGTGATTGATAAAAAAATGACTCCTTTTGGTTCTCTCCTCTTATCCAATAATAGAACTTGATTTCCTGTCATAAATTTTCTAGGCCTTGCCTTGCAATCAAAAACATTTTTCACCTAAGCCTGGTGTGTTGTTATATGATCAAAAAATTCATTCCTTTCTTCCAAAATTTTAGTAAAATACATAATTCTCTTTTCTAGTGAACTTTGAAATGAATTGTCTTCGATTACCTTTTGCAAATTTGTAGCGGCCAACTCCAGAGAAAGAGACACTTGAGCTTCTACTCCATACACCAATTCAAAAGGTTTAATTCTGATGGCTCTTTTTGGTGAATTTATATATGTCCATATTGCTTCATAAAGTCTTTTATGCAAATCTCTAGTGTTATCATTCACTAATTTCCTTATGATGGAAATCAATTTCTTGTTGTTGGATTGTATCTGACTATTTCCTTGAGGATAATAGTTAGAAGAATGTGCCAAGGAGATACCATTATCATAACAAAACATGATCAACTCTTAAGAGGAAAAACTAGTTGCATTATCAGTCACTATTTTATGGGGCACACCAAACCTGACAATAATATTTTCTTTAATAAAATTATAGACCACTTCAGATGTAGTCTTCTTCACTAGCAAAGCTTCCACCCATTTAGTGAAATAGTTGGTTGCAGTAAGTATATGTGTATGACCTGCACTTGTTAGTGGGTTAAGGGGGCCTATAAATTCTAAACCTCATTGCCTAAATGGCTCTTCTATCACCACTGGTATTAAGGGTAAGGCCACTAATTGAGGCTTCCCTAAAAACAATTTTCACTTTTCACAATTAGCCACCCACTTATAGGCATCCTTAAACATACTCGGCTAGTAATAAGTACTAAATTTTTTAAATGTAGTAGCAGTGGACAAGTAGTGGCCTCCGTAAGTCTCATTATGAAAATTTTAACCTTACTATGATGAGATTACAAAGAGGGGGGTGAATCATAAATATACTAATTTCAACATTTAAACATTTTTCACTTATCTACCAAAGCAACAACTCAACAATCAAATGTAAATGTGCAACCAAAAAACATCCAACACAAAGACACAATATTTTTGGTATCATGGAAACCCTTGTAAGAGGTAAAAAATATGGTGGGGATGAAACCCACAAATCTATACTCTTCTAAAGTACACCTTGTGAAAGGATTTACCCTGTGAAAGGCATTTACATATACATGAAAAAATATAACCTTGTGAGATGCTTTACCTAAAGCTCATAACAAGCTTATACCTTGTGAGAGGTAGCCTTGTGAGAGGACTTAGAACACTTATTATAGTTCCACCATACAAGATTTACAATAAAATAAAGATCTTTCAGGATCTACCTCACTTGAGGATTTCCAGTACTCCGTTGTAGCTGTCAGGAAATAACAGGTAAGAATGATCTTTGAAATAGAAACCTCCTTTTCTTGATCAAATCCTATATAGCTAAAAAAAAATTATTCACAATTATCCTCTAATACTTGACTATATTTCACCCTCTGTCTCTTCTTCCTTCTTCACCGACACACAATCAACAACATACTCACAATCTTCTTTTTTAGTTTATACTGCTTTTCTTTTCTCTTAGGTTTCCACTACCATATAAAACCCTAAAACATAATACCTTTTCAATATGAACATAAAATTGGCTTCATATTACATATCTCTATGTCTAATTTTAAATTTACAGACCGCGCCTTTCCATTTTTGGATTTTATCAAGAAATTAAATTATTTCATCAAGTACTTTCCTTCTTGACCAATCAGCTTGCTCAAATCATCTTTACATGCTCATCTCGATGATATAACCATTAAATATTTATTTCTGGTTGTCCATGCACATTCTCCAATGAATTTTGACCAATAACATTTAACTATAACAATGATTAAAATCACCGATACTGATCAAACCGTTAGCCGTTTAGAAACTTAACACTTTTCAAATATCATTGTTTATCCTTTGAAATATCTCATATATTTTCTCAAAATGAATCGTGGTTGTAGGATTAGCATTTAGTAGCTTTAGATAGCCTCTATAAAACAACTGAACACAATAAAAGTCAAACAAATTACCATGGTGATAGAATCATCTTATTCTTGTTAATTATTTTCTTAATAATTTCACTATCTTTGATTAGCTTCGCTAAATCTGTCTCACCGGTCATCACAAAAAGTTAAAATTTTACATGTAGCATCCAAACATGTTTCCAAACACTTCTGTAGAACAAAATGTGTGTGGTAAAATGTGCAACTAGAATCTGCAACCAAACACTTCAATAAACCCTTGCATTAAAAGGGGTTAGCAAAACATAAGATTCAAAGCATGGTCAAAACCCTTAGAAATCGACTTATTGCTTCCTAGTTGAAGTGAGTGTGATTCTCATGTTTGTCCATCAGATTAGACATAGAGAAATTAGTGACTTGACTACTCCAAAATGGAAGATTCAATGCAATATGGAGCAAGATGCATAGACTTGCATGCTTTTCTCTTGAAAGCTTGAAAATGAGAATGCATAGACTATCAAATGAAATGCATAGAAACAATGAGAAATGAAGCTAGAATGCAAGATTTAAACTAGAAATGGAGAGAACAATTCATCTAGATTAAGCTATGAGATGAGAACTAGAATTCCATTAAACTAAGAAATGAAGCTAAACAATGCAAGAAATGCAAGAAACTAGCATGAGAGTAAATAAACTATGAATGCACTGTGAAGTCTAAGATGAAAATAACATTATAACTCTACTCCAAGTCTTCTTGTTATGAATGAGAAAAGGGAGCTATCCCTTTTATAAGAGATTCCAAGGAATGAGTGGTTGAGATTAAGAGACAAAAGAATTTGATGAATGGTGGAGATGCAATTCCTCTCAATCCATGTGAGATGAGGAAGTGATTTTGATTGGCCAACTTATGAGGGGAATAAGAAAAAATTGGTATTTTCCTCTCTTTTATTTTCTTTATTTGATTTTTGAGTGCACACCCATGTGTGAATAGGCTCACTTTTTGAGAAAGGATTTTTTGGTTTTATCCCAATGTTTATGCTTTTTTGGGTTTAGGATTTGATGATTTGATTCAATAAGTTAGAATTAAAATTATATAACCAAGTTTGATTAAATGCTCAATAAATTAGAGTCCGGCGATAATGTCTTAGATTTAGGATTTATTAAGACCAAATATTTAAGAAAAAGGGGGTCATGAGTTTACTAGACCATTTCTGGGTGATTACATTTTCCCCTCTTTGACTAATGTGTGATCGATCTAGGAGCACATTGGGTCAAAGAACATTTGAAGATTGATTGAATCTGGAAATAGCTTGATGTGAAGCGATGAAACTATCCCATAGATCAGAAACCAATTCCAAACTTGATTGAGTGAAGATCGATTAAAGATTTTAAGATATCAGCTTTGAACTTGATTGAGCGAAGACTGATAAAGAGATCTGAATATATCATCTCCAGGCTTGATTGAGCGAAGACTGATAGAAGAGTCCAAGCATTCAGTTTGATGTGAAGTGATGAAAATAAATTTCTGTCCTCCCAACAAATTTCTTGGTTTAAGATTGAGTTTTTGAAATGACGAACCAACCTGATGTGGTGTGATGAGACTGATTGTCATTTGATTGACTGATTGGGATAATTGACTTGATATGGATCTTGATGAAGCCAATTACTAGATTGAGGGGAGTTATTAGATTAATATGGTGCAATGAACCTGATATGCCCCTAGAGTTTTGAGATTTGATGCGCAGTGAGAATCACTTGATTAGATATTTGATTTAAGTCAGAGCCTGTTGCACTTAGAGTTTGAACTTGTTGATGTGAATCAAATTGTTGATATAATGGTACTGCCCCCTCGGGAATGAAATCGAAAGGAGGGGAGGTACAAGCCTGATAGATTGAAAAAGAATTGAGATATGATATTCATGCCTACTTTAAGGTCCTGGTTGACCAAGTTTAACCAAAGTGGATTGAGGAGGGAAGTGCACAAGAAATATGATCAAAAGGAATCTCAAATCAGAATCCTATGAGGAAAGTGTTAACAATCAACTGCATTGATGAGAAATAGGTTATTTTGTTTTTTTGAGGATCAAAACATTGCCAGATTTTGATTTTTGTCCCAAAAATGGATTCAGAGCGGTCAAATTAGCTAGGGGTGCAATTTTCACATCCGTAGGAGCATTTTGAAAATTAGGTCAAAATTGCTATATAAGGTCCTGGTTGACCAAGTTTAACCAAAGTGGATTGAGGATGGAAGTGCACAAGAAATATGATCAAAAGGAATCTCAAATTGGAATCTTGTGAGGAAAGTGTTAATAATCAATTGCATTTATGAGAAATAGGTTATTTTGCATTGTTGAGGATCAAAACATTGTCAGATTTCAATTTTGGTCCCGAAAATGGATTCAGAGCAGTCTAATTAGCCAGGGGTGCAATTTTCACGTCCATAGGAGCATTTTGAAAATTAGGTCTAAATTTCTATATAAGGCCTAGAGGGGTCATTTCAAATCATTTTTACTATTCATCTTTGGAGTTTCTGAGAAGCTTCTCAGAGAAAAAAATGGTGGTCCCGACTTCTAATCATCATTTCAAGCGTATGCGAAGGCACAGATGGCCCAGATATTATCCAACACCTGTAAGTAGTCGATAAACTTCATCTTTGCATGTGAATTTTGCCTTTTTTGTCAAATTTTTATGGTTTTTGTGCGTTTTTAACCATATGCCCACAATTTGTCGTATGACCTTGCAAAGGAGCTCGTACGAGAAATGGCCAAAATATCCTTTGTCATCTGGGGCCATTAGAGTTGTTGTAAGAGACTTACCCTCCTGTCGCATGATGATATTCAAACTTGCCCCATTTGTTGTCTAATAACACTAAGTTTGTCATATGAAACTATTTCATGATATGATATTCGTTCTTATGTCGTATGAACCTTGGGGCCAGTTTCAGTCTTGCTATCTTTTTTCATATGGGAACAGAGATATTTCTCTCCTGTTGTTGCAACCCAGTTGCGAGTTCATCTTGCTTGGTACTCTGTTTGTGAGATTTTCTGATGATGTTGTAGTGTTTTCACTTTGATTTGATACTGATGTTGTCTCCATTGTTTGTCTTCATGCAGGCGTAGTTGCCTAATATTTAGTTTAGATCCACATATCCGATGACTATGTAGTTAGTTTGCGGCCTGTCTGATGATCAGAGAGTGCATGTCCGAGCTTGTGGCCTTTCATGGTTGTTACAGATGCCTGATATTCATGTAAACCATAGGATTTTGAATGCGTTAGTCGAGAGATTCCATAGTGAGGACAATACTTTTCACTTGCCGATGGGAGAGATGACCATCACTCTCGAGGAAATCTATAGGATTCTACGGATTCCTTTTGCTAGTGCGCGGGTGGAGTATGATTCCACACCTTTAGTCAAAGTGCATGCATTAGCTTGTGTCTTTCATGATCCTTTGATTATAGATCGATCCATTTCCTGGGATACTTTGGTAGAGAGTTATGGAGAGCAGTGGCCTCTTGAGTGCGTGCTTTCAAAATTCATTGGCAGTTTTCTCATGGTCAATCGATCACAGTAGGGGTTCTTATGTGGTTGGCTCAGACACTAGAGAGCTTGATCACATAGCCTGTGCAGCTTGGTTGGGTTCAGTGCCTTCTAGCACAAATGTACCATGAGATGCATGGGATTACATATATGGGGATGTGAGGGATGGTTGTAGGAGTTGTGGTTTTGCAGATATGGGCTTGGGAGCATCTCCTAGTTTGTAGACTAGTTATGGCAGATACCCGGTAGGGTGGAAAACCTTATGTGTATAGATATTCAGGTTTCATCACACAACCCTTCTTGGGAAAGACAGAGTATTGGAGGCATCAGCTGGATGATTTGAGCCTGGTGGTATGGAGACCTTACTTGTAGGTAGAGGCCTGGGCTGAGTGGAGATCCATTCATAAAGAGTTCTTTTTTTTCCCGCCCCTTGCTGGGCAAGACATCACTGGTGATAGAGAGATTTGCACTGTCTGAGGTATTGCGGCAGTATGGTCGTATTCAAAGTATATCCATAGAGTACACTGCCTATGCTCAATTTTTGGACAAGGAGCATAGAGGCTGGTCTAGCAAGTAAGATTTAATCTTGTGTATTTATTGGCTCTTTGTGCTTTATTTATGCATAGGTACTTTAGATTATTGTAAACTGAGCATTTGAAATTTCTGTTATGTAGGTTGTCTTTGGCATTGTGTACTTAGGAGCTCATTGGGAGTACTCGACCAGCATGGGATTATTAGGCAGGAGTAGCAGATGTAGGATTTACTTTGGATTACTGAGACCATTTGTTGAGGTATCCTTTCCCTAGGTTTACAGATCTGACCAAGAGGGTGCCTAGGATTGATGATGATGGTCTAAGGAAGACACCAGTGGTAGATCCACTAGTCGTTCCATAGAGAGTACCTCAACAAGCATCACCGAGGACTCCTATTTAGTCAAGAGAAAGAGTGGGTGCTACTCCTAGCACGAGTAGGGTGTCAGGACAACAAAGAGATCATGGGGAGAGGGGTACCCTAGGATCCATTGGAGGACAGGTGCCATCCACACAGGTGACAGAGGAGGAGATGCCCGATGTGCAGCCTGATCTAGGGCTAGATGATGTAGTGAGGATATTTTGGCAGCGCTGAGAGGCATGAGAGGCTACAGAGCATAAGGGTCCCCAGGGAGGGGAGGTTCAGAGGGAGCCACTGACACCTCAAGATGTGATCAAGTCATTGAGGACATGAATGCAAGCCTCTCAAACATAGCTAGTAGTGGCCCAGTCTTAGATTACAGAGAGAGACCGAGTGATCGTAGGGCATGAGAGAGCGATTGCAAGTCATGAGGAGAGGATTTAGGTGCTGCAGAGCTAGGTGACCTTTCAGACTAGAAGGGTGGCATATTTTTTTGTGGCATGTATGGAAATGGTTCCAAGGGCAAAACAGGTGTCTTCATACTCAGAGTATTTAGCACAATCTGAGGGAGCAGTCCCACCTCCTAGGACAAATGTTCCTCCACGCCCACCACCTGATGGTGGCAAGGGAGGGAGAGAGGCTTGATTACCTTTCTTCTGTCTTATCCCATTCTGATTTTTAGATCCATTGGATTGTATATGATTCATTTTCACTAAAGGTGCACATTTTTTCTTGATATTTATGAGAGCACATCCTTTTGTATACACTAATACCTTTTGAGATATATATATATATAATGATCCTTTTGGTGCTCAATATGTTATCTTGTCTTTATCTTTGTTCATATATCCTATTTTCATATGATCTATTGATGTTATATTCTTTTTGTATCTTAGATCATAACTCATGCATGTTCCATTCGTGTTGACCATACAGTACGCTCTTTGTTCTTGTCATGAAACTTTATACGTATGTAAGTAACCTTTGAGGAGATGAAATGCAGTTGATTGTGTCAGCAGAGGATGTGAAGATTTAATTGGTTATAGGGATAGCTTTGTATTTAGATGATTGGAAGGAGTAGACTATGATGCTATTTATGCAAGCCTAAAAATGCAACCTATGACACGAGTCAAGTCACCGATTTCTATAGTCAAAATATTTTCATCATTTGGACATTTGGGAAACCTGAGTCAGTACAACCCTTACTAGCACCTTAGGAGCTATAAATATATGAATATGACCCTACATCAGATAAATGTGAGAAAAAAATGTAAGCATCTAGGCATAAGCGCCTGTGATGACCTGAACATTGGTTTCTAGTTTTGATATAACAACAGTGCACTAGCATCAAGGCATTCAGAGCCAAGATAACCATGAGTGCATTGTTGTTGAAACAAGAAGAATAATAGACAAGGAGATAGTACCAACCTCACCTTATGGTGTAAGAGAGTAGGATTGAGGGATGTGTGGCTTATCCACCTAAATGCAGAAGCTCTTATCACATACATGCTACTGTCTTGACATAGGGATCATTGGAACTACACCAACAAGCAATAATCAAAGAAACCATAAGAAATCATTGACAATAGACAACATACAAGAAAATTATCAAAAATCATTCAGTCTATTTAACTTGTTGATCAGGTGAGTGTTAACGAACACTGTTGTGTGTGTTATTGCATTGTGTTATCTGATGTTGTGTTTAGGAACACATGTTTCATTGAAGGGGAAGTGTTGAGAAACACTGTTGATTAAAGTGTTGAAAAATACTAGCGTGTCAGCAAACTGTCTAGAAGAAAGACCAAGTGTGGGGGCTTAATAGGTATGATAGGACATTGGAACAGTAGGAGGCCTATGCAAGACCTAAAGAGGGCTTCAATCAGTGAAGCAAGGACTAATTTGATATGATAGCTTGAAGGAGTACAAAGATCATCCCCAGATGAGATGAGCCAAGATATGCGTTGATAGATGGAGTGCTGAGTTTACAAAAGGTGCCTGTTGCCAGGTTTTCACCACTTGGTAGAGATTCTATTTTTTCTACCAAGGCGCTTGTTTCCAGGTTTTCACCAAGGCACTTTTTTCTTGATTTTCAATTTTTTTGTATTTTTCATTTTTTGATTTTTTTTTCTCTTTTAATTATTTTTTTGATTGACTCATCGAGGCGCCTGTTTGCTAGTTTTCACCAAGACAATCATTTCTTCAGGACATTTTCCAAATGTTTTTGAATTTTTATGCTTTTTCACTATTTTTGATATTTTTTCAGGATCATATATGTTGCTGACCAGCGAGAATGCTCAAGCATAAAATTTCTTTAGGTGGAGAGCATTGATGGGATCAGTAAAGGTATCCCCTTCTGAAGTTGATAGCTGATAGGCCCTAGAGCCAAATACTGTAGTGATCACAAAGGGACCCAACCAGTTGGGTTCAAACTTCCCTTTTTGTTCTCAAACTTCCCTTTTTGTTCATGATGCTATTGATTTTTGGGATTCTCTTTAAGCACAAGGTCTCCGACCTAAAATTCCCTAGGTCTCACTTTTTTGTTGTAGCCTCGAGACATTCTCTTTTGATAGACCCTTAGATGGTCAAATGCTACTTTTTTATGCTCGTTGAGTAGTCCTAGCTCTTGGATTCTAGATATTTGATATTCTTAATCTGTGATGAATCCATGTAGGTTCACTCAAAGTGAAGGTATTTATAATTTAATGGGCAATACAACTTCCGCACCATATACTAAAGAAAATGGCATTGCCCATGTAGGTGTTCTGATGCTTGTTCTATAAGCCCATAAGGCTGGATTGAGTTGAAGATGCCAGTCCTTTCCAGTCTTTCTCACTGTTTAGTTTGAGATCTTCAATATGTTCTTATTGGAGGCCTCTTCCTATCCATTCCCTTGAGGATAGTAAGTAGAAGAACAATGTTGGGTAATTTTGAACTTGTCACAAAGTTCATCGATGTCTTTGTTCTTAAATTTTCCCCCATTGTCTGTCATAATGGATGAGGGGATACGATACCTATAGATGATATAGTTGAGAATAAACATGGATACTTGTTTACCCATAGGTTTGATCAAAGGTACTACTTCAACCCACTTTGAGAAGTATTTTGTGGCTGTTATGATGAATTTGTGTCCACCCAAAGATGATGGATAGATTTTTCCAATCAGGTCAACGGCCCATTATTGAAATGGCCAGCGAGTAATAAAAGGTAATAGCTCACGTACGGGAGCATGAATCAAATGGCCATGATTTTGGCACTTCTTGCATGTTTTAGCAAACTATATGGCATCTTTTTCCATGGAGGGCCAGTAATACCCTTCTCGGAGGAGTTTCTTAGCTAACGAAAGACCATTCGAATGAGATCCACAAATACCTTCGTGGACTTCCTCTAGCACACTTTTGGACTCATCGTGTTCTAGACACCTAAGGAGAGTACCATCAAGACCTCTTCTATACAGGTCATTAGCCATGATTAGGTAACATGATACATTCCTTATAAGGCTTCTTTTTTCATTTCTTGATAGGTTGTTTGGAAAAGTTTGGTGTTGGAGGTAAGAGTAGATATGCATGTATCATGAAGAGTTAGTACCCATGAGGAAGCACACGACTCAGGATTCTAGGGAATCATAGGCGGGAAAGAGGAGTTCTTCCACCAGGAAGTCATAGTGAGTGTGGTTTTCTTCAAGTTACAACATGGAGGACAAGGTAGCCATAGCATCGGCTTCTTTGTTTGCTTCTCTTGGTATCTATTGGAAAGTAACAAATACAAAGTATTTCTTGAGAGAGTCGACCATTCATTTATATGGCATAAATTTATCATCCTTTGTCTGATATTGATCTTTGACCTGATTGATTACCAGCTGTGAGTCGCCATAAATATGTAGTTCAGTGATTTTCCATTTGATAGCCATCTTTAGACCATTTGCCAAGGCTTCATATTCTATAATGTTGTTAGTGTAGGGAAACATCATCTTGTAAGCCTTTGGTATCTTATATCCTTGTGGCATGATAAAGAGAGTTCTAGCACCAGCTCCTTGTTGTGTAAAAGATCCATCGAAGAACATCATCTAGGTGTGTTCTATAAGATACAAAATTGCTTCATCAGGAAATTCTATCAGCAGTGGTCATGTGTCATGTAAAGGAGCATCAGCCAAGTGATCAAAAATAACTTGTCCTTCAATCACCTTTCTATCAATGTATTCAATGTCAAATTCACTAAGGACCATAACCCATTTAGCTAACCTTCCTTTGAGAGTTTCCTTGTTTAGTAAGTATTTGAGAGGATCTATTTTGGCAATCATCTTAACAGAGTGTGCCAACATATAGTGTCGTAGTTTTTGAGAAGCAAAAACTACAACAAGGAAATATTTCTCAATGATAGTGTAGTTATGTTCATAAGACACCATGGTCCTACTTATGTAGTATATAGCTCTTTCCTTTTCTGTCTCATCTTGTTGTGCCAATAAAGCTCCCAAAGATGTGTCCGTAGCTGAGATGTATAGAAGGAGGGGATTTCCTGGAATAGGTGCCATCAACACAAGTGGATTAGCAAGGTATTCTTTGATTTGTTGGAAGTGCTTTTTACACCCTTAATCCCAGCTGAAGGTAACCCCTTTATGCAATTTTTTTGTGAAAGGTTGTGCTTTATTAGCTAGTTGAGATATAAATCTTCTGATGGATTGAACCCATCCTTGTAGAGTCCTAACTTGACTGATATTGTGAGGAGGTTGCATTCCCATGATTGCCTCTACCTTTTCAGGGTCAACCTCAATTCCTTTGGCCAAAACAATGTATCCTAGAAGATTTTTGGAAGTTACACCAAAAGCACACTTTTTAGGGTTTAGTCTAAGCTTAAATTTCTCCATTCTATCCAGAATCTTTTCTAAATCTTTCAGGTGAGTGGCTCTTTTTGTAGATTTAGCCAGAGTATCGTCGACATAATCTTCCATGTTTTTATGCATCATATCATGAAATATGGTGGTCATAGCTCACTGATAGGTTGCCCCAGTAGTTTTGAGACCAAAAGGCATGACATTCCAAATAAATGCGCCCCATGTGCAGGTAAAGGCAGTCTTCTCCTGATCTTTGGGATCTATTCGTATCTGATTGTAACTGAAAAATCCATCCATTACCGAGTACATCTCATAACCAGCTGTGAGATCCACAATCATATCAATGTTAGGTAATGGAAAGTCATCCTTGGGACAAGTCTTGTTCAGATCCCTGAAATCTATGCAAACTCAGATTGACTTGTCATGTTTAGTCACCAGGACGATGTTAGAAATCCAATCTGTGTAGGCTATAGCACAAACAAATTCAGCTTTTAGTAAATTTTCCAATTCAGCTTTGACCAATAGTGCCACATGAGGATGCATCTTCTGGAGCTTCTGTTTGACTGGCTTGACTCTTGGAGCAATTGATAAATGGTGCATAATCATGTCTGTATCCAAACCTGGCATATCTGAGTAAGACCAAGAAAAGTTGATTTTTTTTTTGTGAAGAATTGGGTGAACTCTTGCTTTTCTTGTTTAGACAAGGATTGTGCTAGGTAGATGAAATGAAGATCTTCTATTGTTCCTAGATTTACTTCTTGTGTTGGTTCTATGAGTACTAAAGATGTTTCTTGAAGATGATTAGGGAGGAGATCAAGTTCCCCATCCTCGAGTGCCTTAGAAAGGTTTTCACCAATAGATACGCCTTTTTTTTTATATTATTTTTGGATCTGACACTACCACGAGGTGGTTTTCACCATCAGTCCTTTTTTGTTTTTTATCTTTTCTCTTTAGGCTGAGGAACTTGATGTCCCCCTCTATCATGCTTACACTCATTGCACTGGTGGAAGAGGTAAGGGGTTCAATAGCATTTAGGTAGAAAGCCAAAGTATAGTCTTTAGGAGTAGAAACAAGATCTAGGGAGGCATCATGGTTCTAGTCAATTAATTCAGGATGGACGAGGGGTAAGGGTTCAATAGGGTCCAAGGATAGAACCAAGTTATCCCAATCATGGTCTTCAATGGGAAAGAGGAGATCAATGATGACACTCTCTGAAGGGTTTCCTATATCGCGATTTGTCCTAGTTCTTCTAGTGGAGTCATTGTTCATAGTCTAAGGATTCAATCCATTTGACCTAGTGTTGGTGTTTTCTCTTACTTCTCAAGTGGCCATACATTCTAGAAATACACTCATCGACATAACCTAAATTCTCCTAGATGGGAAACATGGTGGGGGAGCCATGTCTAGTTCTTGAAGATCCCTGAGATTCCAAATGTCACCAATTTCTTCTAGCTCTTGAAGATCCCTAAGATCCCAAGTGTCATAATTTTCTTCTATTTCATGCTCCCATTATGCCCATCATCCATTTTTAAAATCATGGTTGTAGCTAGTGGAGATATGATCATCTCTATTGCTGGTAGATGTACCAACATGGCTAAAATGTCTGTTGGTATCCCAATCTTGTGTAGCTGATGTAAGAGCATTCTCAGGCTCTCTCCCAAAATTATAGTTTGTGTTGTGCAAAAGAGGTGGTCTATCTTTTGCTTTGGAGTTATCATTGGGAATGGGAATGTGTTCTGGTTTGGGGTGTTCACTCAGCGGTTCATTGGTATGGATACTGTCTTCATGCAAAACATATGATGTGAACTTGTGAACCACATCCACCTACATATCCATTGTAGCTTTAGAGAAGGAGTCCCATTCATACTCATTAGAGTCTGTCTCAATTGAATGGGATAAATCTAACACATGTGCAGGAGCCACAAATTGCCCCTGGTTAGGATGTTTTTCTATTAAAGTAATGCTTGGACCATAATCGAACTAAATAGGAGCTCAATATCTATCTTCCAAAAAATGAGAAAGAGCCATTGGGACACTTAAGTAATCATTATATTCATTTTTCCTATCCACACCATGTTGGATGGAATCATCTTTTGATTTTGTAGCGACATGAGGAGAGATCTATTCAATAGCATATACTCCATTATTTGAAAAGTGTGGTAAGTCAAGGACATGGGAAGTGAAGAATAGTTTCCCCTAGTTAGGGTGTCTATCGATCCTTGGGTTGGTACTTCTATAGTACTAGTGGTGTTGGACCCATTTTTTTTAAAAGGAGTTTTGTAGAATGAGGGGACATATGGTTCCCCTTGATATGCCAGGTTGTCGACAATGGCACTCATTAACTTCTCAAAGGGGAGAGGGATGATTTCATCCTCACTATCAGTGTCCGTGTCATAGATATCTGCATGGGTGTTGTTAGGATGACTATTCTCAGGAAGAGAATGAACCTTATTTTCATGGTACCCTATACCATTTTTATCCATGGGATCCCAAAATTTAGCACGAAGAGGCTCCACAAGTCCTTTATCTTTGCCCAAGGGTCCTTTACTTGTATAGCCCATTTGTCTCATCATTTGATATCCCTTCCCATATTTATCTAGGCATATTTCCACATGTGTTACTTCATTAGTTTTCTCTTCACCCTTATATAACTAGGCAAGAACAACTTTTTCTTTGTTTTCTTCTGAAAGAGATACCTGTGCTTTCACCATTCTGGTCCCCTCGTGTATTTCCACTTGTTTTCCCTTCAAAGGTGGGAAAGATGAGGATGGAATTCCATTAGATCTGGGGGAGGTAGGGAAAGAAGTTACAAGTGATATTCTCCCATGCTTGTGTTGTGGATCTTAAGTTTTGCCTCAAGGTCTTGCATAAGTGCTTTTTGAGCTGCTTCATAATGTTGTAATGCCTCCTTATTGTGTGGAACCATGATGTCATCTTTCTTTAGAGTATTATAGGAGTAAGTGCTATCAGCTGGAATGGTCACCTCTACTCCATTATAGGGGAATTTCACACATTGGTTATATGTGGAAGGGACTGCCTGCATATCATGGATCCAGGGTCTCCCTAGTAGTATATTGTATGTAAGTGGTAGATCAAGTACTTGGCATGTGACATTCCTTTCAACAGGACCTACCCTGATCGGGAGCACTATAAGTCCCTTGGATGATCATTCTTCTTCATCATATGATTTTATGGTAATTTTCCTCTGAGGATCAATAGTGTGTTCTGAAAACCCTAGTTCTCTAACTAGCTTGAGGGTACAAATATTTAACCCAACACCTCCATCTATCAAAACATGCCTGACCTGATGTTTTTGAATCAAAACCTCTATGTGCAAAGGTTGATTATGTGGGTGACTAAGAGCTTTGTCATCTTCCTCTGAGAAAGATAGGTAGTGAGGGGTATTTAGATGATTAACCATAGTCTGAAATTGACTGATATTAAGGCCCTTAGAAACATTAGTTTCAATAAGTGCATTTTCAAGGACTTCCTTATGTGAGGGTGAAAAATTTAATAACTCTAATATAGAAATATGGGCGGGAGTTCATTGCAATTGATTGACCAAATTGTAGCTTGTAGAGATTTGTTTGGATGATGATGGTTTGTCTATTTGTACCATTGTTTATTTAGATGTGGATGCTACTCCCTTGAGGGTGACTTTGTTTTGACCTCTAGTAACTACGTTAGCAGAATTAGTTTCCTTATCTTTGATAATGATCACATTGATATATTTTCCCAAGGGTTCAAGCATGTGAATCACATTGTCAGCATGGGTAGATGCATGATTGACAAAATCTCCTATAGTTTGTGATGATTCACCCTTCTTGCAACATGGCAGAGGTTGCTTGAAATCTTTGTGATCATCATTCAAGCCGTGGGCACCGACCGTGATGGTTTTTTTTTCATTCAAATCTTGTATCACATGTTTCAATTTCATACACTCATTCTTCAAATTTCCTTTATTCTTATGAAATTCACAGTAGTGGTCATCATTCCACCATCGGGGTTTTACCTCAGGTTCCCATGGTTTTGAATTAGGGATCATAATGATCTTATTGGAAACCAGTGTCTTTAGTGCATCTTCCAAGGACTCTCCAAGAGGAGTGAAATTTCATTTTGGTCAAGGGATCCATGGTGCGTTGTTCTTCTGTACACCTTTAGTGCTTTTAGAATTTCTAGGAATAATTGAACTATGCCTGACTCCCTATATGCTAGTAGTAAGGTTGAACACTGGTTGATTAGTTTTGAGTTTGGGGGAGTCAAAAATGCCATCATTAACTATGTTGGGATTCTTGTTCCAGTATTTCCTCTTATCCTTACCATTGTTATTTCTATTGGGTTTGTTATCCTTATTCAAAGTAATGTCTCCCTTTCTGACGAGAACATCTTCAATTATCATGGCGCTATCAACCAAGTCACTAAAGGAAGTATGCTTTTGCATTTGCATTGCATAGTTCATTTTGGGAACCAGATTATTGGTGAAGATGTCAATCTTTTCAGGTTTTGGTATTTGTTTAGGGTACCTTGCGAATACCCTTCTCCATCTTTGGAGAAACTTAACAAATGGTTTTCCCGTGTGCTACTTGGTGTTGCAAAGATTGAGTATAGTGACTATGTGTAAGATATTGTAGGAGTAGTGTTGGATGAATTTTTGAACCAGTTCATCGAATGTTTATATGCCTGGTGTGAGCTTTGTGAACCATTCTAAAGCATGGCCTCTAATACTGTGAGGGAATAATCACATCAAATATGTTTGTTCATGCATAAAATCCATGCTAAGGGCACAAAATTACCTCACATGATCTTGGGGATCACCTTCTCCATTGTATTTATCGTATTTAGGGATTTCAACCTTTGGAGGAAAAGGTGGCATGTGCAAGTTTTTAGTAAATGAGAATGGGCATATGGAATCCAATGAGTACTTGCTGGGAGGTTGTTATTTTTCCTTTTTGATCTCCCTTAATTCACATGTCATATCTTGCAATTGTTGATTAAGTATAATAATGGGTGTCTCTTCCTCTTGTTTTATGAGTCCCTCAATGTTGAAGTCAGGTGGAAGCTTGACACCTGTTGAAGCTAGATGCATAAAATACTTATCCTTATCTAATTGCATGATGGCTTGCATCATCTTTTGAAAATTTTTGTCTTGTTGGCACTTCCTAATCTCTTTGGAAGTGGGTTCTTCTATAGAAGAAGAAGCACTGGTATGCTCACTTTGATGTTCATGTTGAGACCCCCAATCATAGGCTGACATAGTTGATGCATTGTGGGTAGCCAAGTTTGAGGAATCAAATAATGGTATTGTTGGTTGAGGATTTAGAATTTCCTTTCGTGAGATCTCTTGGTCCATCTTGGGTTTCTGAAAAAAAGGTAAGTCTTGATTAAAGTTGTCTATAGCTTTTCCCTTAGATTTGAGATCAGCCTTTTGACTTCTCATTTGGACCATGTACGGCAATCTGTGACTAACATTTCTAGAGGATCAATATGTCAAGTCAATTTTAAAAGATTAGATATTTTCTTGATGAAGAAAAAAGAATTATTTGGTTGTTGAACTTGTGCAAGGTATCATGCATTTGAGGTCTGAATACCTGCTGAGACGATGCTTGTGACAAAGTTGATAAAGAACCAAAGATAAAGAGTCAATATGATTGAGAGATCTGTGAAAATATAGGACAAAAGGACAATGACAAGTATAGCCACTATATTTGAGAGCTACAAAGACCGTGACAAGGTATGATAGTTGCTATTACAAAGATGTGACCAAGGAGCAAAGATTTCAATGCTAGACTATTCTCAACTCAAGTCTCATATGACAATACAGGGGTCTTCAGACGATAATACATGGGTCCTCATATGAGCTTTTGCCTCTAGACATGTTCCCATATGACAAATAAAATAGTCTAAAATGACAAAAGACCTTAGGAAAATTTGCTACTTGTGTGCCAGAATCTTTGGACAATTCTATCTAAAATGTGAGGTGAAAGTCTTGATGTTTTGCTTTTGTTTATTGTCAAAGTGTTTGTGTTTGAGAGATATTTGTCTAGTTTCAAGGTGTACATGCATGTCAAACACAATATGTAAAGAAACAAACACTTTCTACCCTATAGTCAATTTGGCTTAGTATCACAATCTTTGCCCACGCTTGATATTCCTTCGCCTCACACAAAGTAATATTGGCTTTTGCTGGGACTAGGCATGTTGTGGCTTTTGGAAAGAGACTCAATTCTCAAATCCCTTAAGCTTCCCCATGCCACATTCATGCTTTTAAACATCCTTGGGAATACATATGTTGGCTGTAAAAATCTTGGGGTGATCCGGGTAAAGTCCACTTGGATCGATCCTTGCACAAAGATTATGATACTTTCGGAGGTAGATCGGGTAGCCTCTATCTAAAGGTGTGTAGTAAGTTCATCCATTCATGACTATCCCCTATAGTTTCACAAGAGAAATTAAGGCATATAGCCCTACAAGCACCCAAAATGTATAGTCTTGCATGCAAGATTGAGACCTCTCAGCCCTACAAAAGTTGAATGTATTTCCCTTGTAGTCTTGTAAACAAGATTGAGACCAAAAATGGCCCTACAAGTGCCCAATCAAATGTATCTCTTGCTTAGCAAGACTAGGGCAACAAGGCCCTAAAAATGAGAAAGTATTGAAGATAAAACTTGCCATGTCTTCCCTCTCTTTGGATTGAAGGAAGCATTTGATTATAGTGGGGTGGAAGTAGCCAGGTCCACTTGTTCCCCACTTAGGTCATTCCCAAGAGATTACTCACTTGACAGACCCTCTAAAGGTTTAGCTTGAAAAGTAAATGGATTGGTGACAAAAAGGAGTCTATATTTCTGATTTTCCCTCAAAGGAGAAAAGAGCATACTCTCCTATCCAATATCATTTTCTCCACACACACACAAGACATGCTTCAAGTTCTTTTCCCAAAGATTTAATTGCTTAGCACAAAGTAAGTGCATCTAGGTTTTTGATCTTCCCAAAGGGAAGAGAGCATACTCTCCTAACACTTGCTTCAAGCCAAAGAAAAAGATCCTTCTAATTAATCTATGTGCCTATGAATCAAAGGAAAATGCTAATAATCATGATCATTTGGTTGATGTGATTCCAAGGCAACCTCCAAATGCCATTAGTAATTTCAAAAACTTTCTTTGACAAGCGTCCTACAAGCATAAATCGTTAGTAGTTATATAAAAATAGTGTGCAACTATAGCTTTGGCAAGCAAATCTTCCTAAAAAATGTTCTACAAAAACCAGTTAGGCTGCAAAAATAGATAATAAAAATACCAAAGAAGACATGACAAGGATTAGAAAGTAGAAATTAGCCCAAGAGAAACCCTAAAAATGCTTGTTATTTTTGAAATGACAAAGTACAGAATACAGACTAGTGTCAAATCTCGTACAACAAAATAGGGGTTGTCATACAACAAAACAGAGTCTCACCAAAGCTCATATGACAAATCTAATGCTCTGAAACAACAAAAGACAATTTATAAAAGTTCATATGACAATACACCTATTATCATGCGACAAAGTACCAATCTGCAATTTTCCATATGACAGAGAATAGAGAATAGTATGACAGAAAGTGTAGTTTCATAAAAAATATGCAAGAAATGTAAAAATGGAGTAAAACGCAACTTTTTTCCCTATGGTGGGCACTAAAAATGTGTGTGGTAAAATGTACAACTAGAATCTACAACCAAACACTTCAATAAACCATTGCATCAAAAGGGGTTAGCAAAACATAAGATTCAAAGCATAACCAAAACCCTTAGAAATAGGCTTATTGCTTCCTAGTTGAATCGAGTGTGATTCTCATGTTTGTCCATCAGATTAGACATAGAGAAATTAGTGACTTGACTACTCCAAAATGGAAGATTCAATGCAATGGAGCAAGATGCATATACTTGCATGCTTTGCTCTTGAAAGCTTGAAAATGAGAATGCATAGACTATCAAATGAAATGCATAGAAACTATGAGAAATGAAACTAGAATGCAAGATTTAAACTAGAAATGGAGAGAACAATGCATCTAGATTAATCTATGAGATGAGAACTAGAATTCCATTAAGCTAAGAAATGAAGCTAAACAATGAAATAAATGAAAGAAACTAGCATGAGAGTAAATAGACTATGAATGCACTATGAAGTCTAAGGTGAAAATAGCATTATAACTCTACTCCAAGTCTTCTTGTTATTAATGAGCAAAGGGATCTATCCCTTTTATAAGAGATTCCAAGGAATGAGTGGTTGATATTAAGAGGCAAAATAATTTGATGAATGGTGGAGATGCAATTCCTCTCAATCCATGTGAGATGAGGAAGTGATTTTGATTGGCCAACTTATGAGGGGAATGAGACAAAATCGGTAGTTTCCTCTCTTTTATTTATTTTATTTGATTTTTGAGTGCACACCCATGTGTGAATAGGTTCACTTTTTGAGACTTAGGATTTTTTGATTTTATGCCAATGTTTATGCTTTTTTAGGTTTAGGATTTGATGATTTGATTCAACAAGTTAGAATTAAAATTATATAAGCAAGTTTGATTAAATGCTCAATAATTTAGAGTCTGGCGATAATGTCTTAGATTTATGATTTATTAAGACCAAATATTTGAGAAAAAGGGGGTCATGAGTTTACTAGACCATTTTTGGGTGATTACACAACAACTTAACATATTTCCATTATCATGATGTCTTCCACGATCATCATCAAAAACTCACAAAGTTAATAGTTGACATAGATGATAATACCATAACTGATCATTTCTCAACCATACCTGTCATGTCAGATCATCAAATAATTATCTAAAAAACTTTACCTTACACATATGATCAACCAATTCCTTCACTTAATTTCTCTGCATCAGTTTTGTCAATAATCTCCCCCTTTGACACTAATGGAAACACACCAAATCAACACATACCTCTTTGTACCAAAGAAATATGACTAACAAACTGATCACATCCATATATTCCTTAGGTTCAGCTCCATCTTCAACTTCTCAGCTTTCAATCATTAGCCTTGTAGAGTCCAATCTATGTAGAAACAACTCCAAACTGTGTTGTGTATCCCCCTAGGATGTAAACTCGATTCAACTTACTACATGTACCAAATACTTGTACCAATGTGTTGATGGTACATTCTCCCCCTTTGAAAAAAATGCCAAAGTTTCCAATCAACAACATCTTCTCTTTGATTTCCTATTCAACATATTTTTACAACTTAGCTACTCCTACTCTAGGAGTTATCACTCATTCGTCAATCCAAGTTAAGATACAAAAGTAAAGTTCCAGGATTGATGAAGTACAACATATTCTCAGTTAAGTACAAATAGGGGAGTGAACCCAAACTTACTTCTCAAGTATTCAAACCTATCCTTAGGTAGAGGCTTAGTAAAGATATCAACAATTTTTTCCCTAGTTGGAATATATTCCAACCTTACCTATTTCTCCTAAACTTGTTCTCTAAGAAAATGATACTTTATAACAATATGTTTAGTCTCAGAGTGCATCACTAGATTGTAAGAAATGTTTATAGTTCTAGTATTATCACAGTGAATAATAATAGGTCCAGTCACCTTTTCTTGTAGACCTTCAAGTAGTTTCTTAATCCATACCACCTGAGTGTAATTGATGGTAGAAACAACATATTCAACTTCAATAGTATATTGTGAAATACAATTTTTCTTCTTACTTGTCCAAGCAACAAGTCTTTCACCCAAGAAGAATGCTCCATCGCTTGTACTTTTCATGTCATCCACATTTCTAGCCCAATCAACATTAGTATAAAAACTTAGTGAAAAATATCCTTTGTAACCATACCAGAGCCCATAATCTATTGTCCATCCTCTTAAATATTTGAATATCCTCTTTCTAGCAGTCAAGTGTGTTTCCTTAGGATTTTCTAAAAACCTTGCAACCAAACCAACTGCTTGTGCAATATTCGGTCTACTTTGCACAACATACTGTAGCTTTCCAATCATAGATTGGTACATAGTCTAATCAAATTCATCAGATTCATCATCCTTATATATTTATCAACATGTAACCATTGGGGTTCCAATAGGTTTTGATTCCTCAAGTCCAAAGGTCTTCAATATATCTTTGATGTATTTAGACTGACTGATGTAGATACAATTATCAAGTTGTGAAACTTTAAATACAATGAAGTATTTAATCTCACCTATCATTGAAATTTCAAATTCCTTTTTCATTTGTTCAACAAATTCTCTACTTAGGTCATCATTACCTCTACATAATATATCATCAACACCGATTTCAACAAGTAGTAATTTGTTTTCTTCATTGACCTTTAGATAAACATTGTTGTTGTCACTTGTTCTAAAAAATCCAATATTTATAAGATATTAGTGCAGTATCTCATACCATGCTCTAGATTCTTGTTTCAGTCCATATAGTGCCTTCTTCAGTTTCCAAACCAAATCTTGTCCATCATTCTTCTCAAAACCTTCAGGTTGTTCAATATAAAACTCCTCTTCTAGTATACCATTCAGAAAAGCATATTTCACATCCATTTGATAAACCTTGAATTTATTTTAAGATGCATAAGAAAGTAATATCTATAATCCTTCTAATCTAGCAACATGTGCAAAGGTCTCACCATAATCTAATCCTTCCTCTTGTGTGTATCCTTTGCAAACAAGTCTTGCCTTGTTTCTCACTACTCCTATTTGATCCATTTTATTTCTAAATACCCATTTAGTTCCAATCATGTTCTTATCTACCGGTCAGGGTACTGGAATCCAAGTTTCATTCTTTTCTATCTGTTCTATCTCTTCTCTCATTGCATTCAACCAATCATCATCTTTCAGTGAATCCTTAACAATTCTAGGCTTAAACTTAGAAAGTAAGCATGTGCTCTCTCTAGCTTTCCTTCTAGTTAATACTCCAGCATACTTATATTTAATTATTTTCTTAGAAGAGTGATTTAACTTAACATACCTTGGTAAGGTAGGCTCATATATATATGTTCTTTAGCTTCATTCCAAATAGGTGTATCATCATTTGCTTGTTTCTCTTATCTTTGTTCATTCTGTTTAGCAGGTTCATCTTCCATCATTGGTTTCATATGTGCTATCCCATTGTAATATTTAGGTTTCCTCTTTCTTGCTTCATCATTTTCATCAAAAAAATCATCCACTTTTACATTAGCACTCTCAATGATCTTATTTGTCTTCTTGTTTAAACACTTGAAGGATTTACTCTTAGATGAATACCCCAAAAATATTCCTTCATCACTTTTAGCTTCAAACTTTCCTATGTTTTTATCCTTCTTAATAAAGAATCTACTACCAATAATTTTTAAATAACTTACATTAGGAGTGTGTCCATATCATAGTTCATAAGGTGTCTTTCCTGTTCCTTTCTTGATCAAAACTCTATTCAAAGTGTATACAACAGTGCTAATAGCTTCTATCCAAAAAAATTGTACAATACCCTTTTGTATCATCAAAACTCATAGCACATTCAACCACTGACCTATTTCCTCTTTCAAGTATTCCATTCTGTTGTGGTGTCCTAGGAGTAGAAATTTTTCTTTTAATCCCTTTTCTTCATATTAGGCAACAAATTCATGTGATGTAAAATCTCCACCTCTATCCGACCTTAAGCATTTTATGCTCCTACCGATTTCCTTTTCTACTCTTTCTTTTTAAGTCTTGAACATATGAAAAGCTTATGATTTCTCTTTAAGAAACACAACTCACATTATTCTTGAATAGTCATCAACAAACAACATAAAGTACTTATCTCCATAATAACCTTGAGTTCTCATAGGACCACATAAATCAGTATGCACCAAATCAAGTATATTCTCTGATGTGTAGCCTTTAATATTGAATGTAGAACTAGTAAGATTCCCAAATTGGCAATATTTACAAACAAAATTATCAGGTTTCATAAGGTAGAGAAGACCTCTAACAACTTTCTTTTTACTGAGTTTGACCAGGTTCTCAAAATTAACATGATAAAACCTCTTATGTCATAACCAATTGTCTTCTACCTTTTCAATCAAGCATTTCTTAATACATGGACTCAAGTAGAATAAGTTACCTCTTTTCAATATTCCACTAGCAATCAAATTTCCTTGTTTGTTCTTTATCCTTCATATTCCTTCACTAAATTCCAGATCAAATCCTGTTTTATTTAGTTGAGAAACACTCAATAGGTTGTAGTTCATTCCTGATACCTAGTAGACATCATCACAATTTATAGTGTCATTCAGTGCTATAGTGCCTTTACCTTTACCATAAAGGAGATTTCATTACCAAAATTAACTGATCCTCCATCAAATTCTTCAAGCTCAATAAATTTTCTCTTGTCACCACTCATGTGATGTTTGCAGCCACTATCAATAATTGAATTCTCACTCCTATTCATAGTTGATATCAATGCACTATCACTACCTTCTATCTTGTCTTCCTTCATAGCAACAAAGATAATATCCTCAACATCATCACCATCTGATTCATCATATGTAACACCTATTGACAGGGTTTTGCTGACCAGGTCCACCAACAGTCATGAGTTGTCACCGGGTTCCGAGGATACCGGCCAACTCCGCCTGCAAAGGTTATCCGGGTGAAATGAATTCCCCGGGCCTTCAAGCACCTGGGTGTCGGGTCACGACGGTGCAGGGCTCGGTTGGGAGAAGTGACTATTTTCGAGGGGGATAGCTGGTTTCTTCAACTCATCATCTCCAGAGATTCAATAAAGTGAGGTTTCCCCTAGCACTCTACACTTAGAAAATAAAGCGAAAAAGATCCTGCAGGGTTAGAAACATTTCATCTAACTATAGTCATGCATAGATGTCCAGAACATCGATAATACTCTGATAGACTACACTAAATACCGAAGAAACACATAACCATCAGCTAGCATTTTATCAGTAGCGGAAATAAAGAGGTCGTTAATCTACTTTAACATATCAGAGTAGAAGACATATGGAACATTAAAACATGTAATACCATTAACTCAGAAGCAGGAATGCCAACAACATCACTATCGAGAATTCTTCCTTCTTTATTAATTTCCTTTCCAGCAAGCACTGGTGCGTGATACAATGGTGGCTCCAAGGGAGCATCTAAGTACTAAGAATAGAACAATGGAGCATTGAGCTCTGCAACTTGAAAAAGAAATCACTTTGCTATTGCTATGGGAAACAAAATCATCAATTTTTCCGACCCTTGGAAATGGGTCGGTCTGCCTATTTATACAACTCTCTTCTAACCCTAACCTTATTTACATCATGTTTCAATAAAATACAATATCTGGGGGCCGGTACTACCTGCGCCACCCTACAAAAGACCTGGAGATGGGATAGGTCTTCCATGTCAGAAGAATAAGACAAGAATATACATCGGAAGAATTGGTCTTGAGAAGAGAGACAGAAAGGAGAAGAAAGGAAGTAGGTCCCCCGGGGACCGAGGCTACATGCCTCATAAATGGGAAATGTGACACCCTGTCTCCAACGTGCCAGGTGTACCTTTGAGCGATGCCTCGAGAAGACCACCCTGTCAGAAAACCAACTGCCAAGCCGACACCCCTTGATGTGGCCAACTACCTTCTGACAGCCTTCATGGAGGAGAGAGAAAATCGCCTGTTTGAAACCGGTCGAGAGCCGAGTTTCAAACAAGTGGTTTTCTACCCCGAAGCGAGTTTGGAGGCAGAAAATTAGGAGCAGAGGTGACTCGACCAGCTTGCCAAGCCACCTAGAAGGATATACATAGAGCTGAGGGATATATACATAGAAATAAGGAGATATATAGGGGTTACATACAACTATATACATATATACATGAATATACAGCGCGAGATGACGCCTGCGGGAAAACCAGACAAGGCAGAAACGCACATAAATACAATTATTTACATTATTCTACAAAGAATACTTCTGCACAGAGGGTGGACAACCCTCTGGCAGAGCTGACCCACCAACGGGCGGCAAAACCAGAAACAGAGAACCAGACGAAACAAAGAAACAAAACAAGACAAGACAAACAAAAACTGAATAGAACCAAAGAAAAGCCAGAGAGTGGAAGCAAAACAGAGGAGGGAAAGAGGAAACACCAACCTGAGAACGCAGAAGATGGAGGAAAGGAGGATTTACCGCAGAAGCTCTGCAACAACTCGAGTTGTCTAACGGTCAGAGTCACCGCCATGAAGCACTCGTATTTGCCTGAGAACGACTGAAAATGTTAAGCACTGATTACCACAAACTCTCTGCAAATGCTCTGTTAATCACTTTAAAAATCGCTCTCTAATTTCTCTCTAAGTGCTTGGAAGTTTTAATCATGGTAAATGTGAAAGTGATAGATGACATCTATTTATACTCATAGTAAAAAAGGTAATCCTCCTTCTTCCGGCGGTCTCCAGATAAGCACAACCTCTAGACTCTGGGCCTTGGGATTCCTCATGATGATATCCTTGAGAACATCACAGCAAAGAATCCCGGAGTCCAGAATCTGATTTCCAATGAAGGAAAACCTCCGGGAACCGAGTCCCGGAGATGAAAACCAAACAAACAAAGCACCACATCGGGGAAGAAAACCTCAGATAAAGAAAACAAAAGGGAAAGAAAGACAAGGCAAAGACGAAAGCAAAAGCAAACAAAAGAAAAAAGGGGGACCCAACATTTTGCACACAAAATGTAGGGACGGGGATGCAGGGCATAACAAATGGAAACTATCTAGGATGAATGCCTTAGTGCATTCAAGAACTATAGAATCTCTGGTTAGAAAAATAGGAACAAGCCACCCATCAGAGCGTCTGACAGGAAAAGAGCTACATATCTAAGAGAATCCAACCACACAGGAGTCAGCCCGTAGTCTTTCACCAGTGGTTTCGTGTGTGCTTTAAAAGGAAATCAAGCCGATGACCCCTGGGAGGAATAGAGAAGAGGTACTAATCACATCAAACTACTCATCAATTTGCTCGCTTCCCCCGGAGACCAGAGTTTTATCCCGCTCTTCCTCTTTTGTTATTTTGTTTGTTTCTGGGTGGGGAAGGCGGTACTTATTTCACCATTAAGCTTAAGCTTAGCTAATTTTAATGGTGGTACTTCTTTCACCTATCCACCTATGCTTAGATGTTTGAAGAGAGGATAAAACTCCAGATTTGGGGAGAATTTCTTTAGATTTTCAGACGTGGGTCAGCCAATCAGTACAACCGATCTACCCCTGGTGTGTCTGATTACTTGTTCCTTGTGTTGTTTGTGTTCACTGATTGCCAGACTCCCGGAGACAACACCCAATGGAGATTGCTCAAAATGTGCCATAACCCGTAAAAACAACTCCGGAGACTGGGTCGACCCCACTGTGCTAAAGATAGATTCTAAAGTTCACCATGCTGTAGACATCGCACCGGAGGCCAGAGTTATGCAAAGCATTCCAATTCCAGCAAGAAAGAACAAAACACTGGGACTGAAAGAAAATAAAAAACAAAACAAAACAACAAAAGAGGACTATCTTGGAGGACAGCCGACAAGACTATTTACAAGGCAGGGCACCTCGCAACAAGACACCTGAAAGAGATATTTACAAGCGAGAGGCTTTACATATAATACAACTTAGGACGAACTTACCCTACTCGAAATAGTGTTTAATAAAATATCCATTAATGGGCAATGCGACAGGTTCCCCAGTCAAGGTGTTAAGGTGGTAAGTATTTGCCCCGCAGATTTCTGAGATCAAGTATGGTCCAAGCCAGAGCCGTTGGAATTTGGTATGCTTTCCTTTCCTCTCCCGGGCCTTGTCCCATAATAGGACCAGATCCAAAATCTAAAAACCTTATATTGGGCTCTCCTGTGAAACCATCTTTTTACCACTACTTTATGGCGCGTGAAATGTTCAAGGGCTGTGTCTCACTGTTCTTCCATTCGCACCAGATTCAAGAGCCGAACCTCCACGATGTTGTCCCTGTTGTTAAATTCCTGCATAAACTGTAAAACTAGGATTTGTAAGTTGACTGGGAATACAGGGTTCTGACCATAAACCAGATGGAATGGGGATGTTCCCAGGGCAGCCTTAATACGAATGCAATCCACCCAGAGGGAAAATTTCAACTTTTGGTGCCAATCCCGGGGATTCTGTTCCAACAAATGTTTGATCACTTCAAGTAAATTTTTGTTTATCGATTCAGCAACGCCATTTCCCTGGGGATAATAGTTGCTGCAGAACTTCAGTGCGATCTTCTGATTGTAGGTCCATTCAAGTAACTGCACTGAAGAAAACGCCAGACCATTGTCACATACCAAAGCAAAGGGCATTCCAAATCTTGTGACGATGTTTTCTTCCAAGAACTTGATAACTACGTCTACCGTGTTATTTTTGCAAGGTATAGCTTCAGTCCACCGAGTGCAGTAATCAGTAGCAGTAAGGATGTATCGGTGGTTGGCAGACAAGTTGGGGTTGATTTTCCCGATGAAGTCGAATTCCCATTGGGCAAATGGCCTAGCCTCGTAGACTGGTTACAAAGGCATGGCTGGGTTACACTTGCGATACGACGTGGTTTGGCAAGTATGGCATTTCCTAACATGAGCGTAAACATCTTTGAATATACAAGGCCAATAATACCTGGCCTGAAGGATATGATGGGCAGTGACATCGGCTGAGCCATGCTCGGTTCCAAAGTGTCCGTGGAATTCATCAATCACTCTTATAGCCTAGTTTCTATCGATGCACTGGAGGTACACTCCCTCGTAGTTTCTACGGTAAAGCACGGAATTTTTGATCATGAAATGGGTGCTTTTCATCCATAGGGCATGATGTTTGTGGGGAGGTAACCCCTCTGAGCATTTGTTGTTTAGTAGCAAGTATACCAAATCGGCATACCACGGGTCTTGAGTAATGGACTCCACCGTGTAAGTCTGACATTCTATGCGGGGAGTCTCTTCTGCCATCGCTCAACTTAGTCCTTGGCCCCAGACTATTTTCATGGGCTACATTTCTAAGTCATACTCCAGGAGGATGGCCATCCATTTCCCCCGTCTCTCGCCCAATTCACTCTACATCAACAGAGATTTGATAGCCTGGTCCAGAATGATAGCATGTACTTTGCTTCGGAGAATATAATGCCAGAATTTCTTTACGGCCTGAACTAGAGCAAAGGCCTATTTCTCTAGCGATGAATACCAAACTTTGGTGTTCTTAAAGGGGGAGCTCATGAAAGCTATTGGTCGTTCTTCCCCTTTGATCTTTTAGGTTAGCACTGCCGCAACAGAATGCGACGAAGCAAACAAGTAAATGTAAAACGGAAGGGAATAGTCTGGACTAGCCAGGACAGGTGCTTCCGTTATTATCTATTTGATTTGGGTGAACACCCATTTTGCCTTAGGACTCCAATCAATCTTGGTATCCTTCTTCATCATCTCATTGAGTGGCTTAACTATTTCTACGAATCCCATGATGAATCGTCGCACGAAGTTGATTTTGCTGAAGAAGGATCGCATCTCTTTCTTGCTGCCAGACATTTGTAAATTTAGCAACGCTTCGACTCTATCAGGGTCTATGGATATACCCTTCTCAGAGACAATATTCTTGAGAAAATTCCCTTCGGTGACCCCGAATATGCACTTCTTGGGGTTGACGGATATTCCATACCGGTGACATCTCTCGCAAATCTGAGCGAGATGGGTGGGATGATCACGCCTGTCCCGGGAAAAGATGGTCAAATCATCCATGTAGATGATTATACACTGATTCACTAGGCCCTCAAACACAATGTCCATGGCCTTCTGAAATGTAGCCCCTGCATTGATCAGACCGAAGGGCATTCTTTTGTACACAAACGTTCCCCACTTAGTGGTAAACACTGTTTTCTCTCTATCTTCATACTTGACCATGACCTGGTTGTATCCCAAATATCCATCTAAGAAGGACATCATCTGGGATCCATTCAATATCTGTAGCACCTCATCCAACGAAGGGAGAGGGTGGTTATCTTTCTTAGATGCCTTGTTTAAATTTCAGAAATCCACGCAAAGGCGGATCTCACCGTTCTTTTTCCTTATGGGGACTAGGTTGGCAACCCACGTAGTGTGCCAGATTGGGAAGATTATCCGAGCTGATATCAATTTCTCTACCTCTTGGCAAATCAGAGGCTCTATCAGGGGGTTGACTGGTCTTTTCTTTTTTCAGAAGGGCTTAGCATCAGGTTTTAGGGGAATAGTATGGGTCATGATGGATGTATCATATGTTTTCAAGTCTTCATAACCCCAAGCGATAACGTCAATGTATTCTCAGAGAACTGCGAGAATCTTCTCCTTTTCCTCAGGGGAACAGGAGGTACCAATGTGAATAATCTTCTCTTCACCAGGCTAGCCGATGTTAACCTTCTCAAACTTCCCTCCCTCGGAGGAGGATGACACCTTCTCATAGGCCCGAGGGTCTGAGTCGAAGAGTCATTCTAATGCAACCATCCCCTTTGGGATGGTGTTAGTGGGTAGGTCCATGATCCCATCATCTTCATCATTCTACCCAGTGTCATCATGGTCTCGTTCCTCCACTATCTGATCTTCAAAGACACCAACATTCGCCATGAAGGCCAGGATATGTTGATCGTCCTCAAAAACCTAAAAGTGGGTGACATTATCTAGGATGGATGGGGTAGGGACCATCTCAACTAAAAATCTCCAGAGTCGCGAGCCGGCCATTGGCTCAAGTGTGCTGGCTAAAATGGCGAGGGCATTTGGGACGTAGTTCCGTCACCGGGGAATGAGGTCAATGCCAAAGGCATCAAAATCTTCGATAAGGCTCCAAGCCTGGTTGCAGTATGCAACCAAACTTTTGTCATGACATGTGTATTGACTCCGGACTTGTTTGACAATCAACTCTGAATCACCCAGAGCCCGGAGGCCGGTGATACCTTTCCTTAGTGCGAATAAGAGTCCAAGGACCAAAGCCTCATACTCTGTGACATTGTTTGTACTGTTAAACTGTAGCTTGTAGGACACGAGGAAGGACTTCCCTCGTGGGTTGATTAATTCTACCCCAGCTCCACAGCCTTGTTTGGATCGGGACCCATCAAAATTAAGGGTCCATAAGTCATTGTTTGTAATCTGGGGCCAGGGAGGGGGAGTTTTCTTTGGATTATTGCTGGGAGACTTAGGGATTCTTTCCGGGACTACCGGCGTGAAAGTAGAATTTACCTCTGGAGGCATTTCAACTTGGGATTCCTCGGGGAATGGCACCAAAGGGGCACATCCCATAGGAGTACTGGATCCTGGGGAATCAGTTGTATGTTTATTCTGGAAGGCAGCGAGGTGCCGGTTAGCGATCGAAAGACATGACCCACACTTGAGCTCTGAATGTTTTTGGTAGTGCACTAGGCACCAAGTGCTGGACAGGAGTGTGGCAAGGGTTGTTGTGGCGCCTTGAGAGCCAATTTGGACTCTCATCTTTTCATCCAAGTCTTGGGCTCTCTATAGCACGACGGGGTCTTCCCTGGGGATGAAATCGAATGTTAAGATTTCAAAAGGTCGGTACACCCACAGAGAAGTCTCAGAGAAAAAGATCTCATTGACCCTCCCAACTTTGGTAAGGGCCTGTTTCATCTGGGGTTCACTTTCGACCCAGATCTTATTGGATTCTCCCTCCCATGGAAGCCATAAATGGGTGAAGTCGGTCAAAAAGTATCCATTCAAGGACTTAGACGAATTTTGACTTAGTAACATCCCGTAAGTCTCTGGGATGTCCACAACTTGGATGTCAATGATGCTGGCTATCCTGGGGTCCTGGATAAGATGTATCCAGACGTTCTTCAGTTCCCCCACCATTTTTACAGTAGTCTTATCCAGCTGGATCACTGCGCCATTAGATGGGGTGGGGTGGAATCTGAGCTTCTGACAAATGGACAAGGGCATGATGTTACTCGAAGCCCCGGAGTCCACTAGGAAATTGTGTATATTTTTTCCATGGATGTTCAAACCTAGTAGGAAGGGAGGATCTTCATTATTCCCCTAAAAGATGACCGCATTAGCATCTTCCAACGAGACAGTCTTGGGCGGGCGGCTGACGGCTTCTGGGTTCCCTAAGAGCTTCAGAAGAGACTTCTTCTGCTCGGGACAGTTTAGTAAAACCTCCATCAAGGTCATGGAGGTGGTGGTCTGTTCTAATGCCTTCATGATATAGAATCTTCCTCCCAGGAATGGATGATTTTCCTCAGTGAGGTCTTTCACTTGGTTAGGGCCAGGACCTTTTGGAGGGGCGGGTCAATCAGTTGCGTTATTCTGAGGAGGAGGAGTATCTTTGATAGGAGGTGTGGGCATGTACGCTGGTCCTTTACTAGCCTGGCTCCAGGTATTGTATGGAGTCTGCGAGTTAGTAAAGGCATTGGCCTCGAAGGGCGGGATAGATTCATTAAAGAATCCCTGCAATTTGGATTCTTTTTCATCCTTCCTGGAAGTTCCAAAGAAGATGGTGTCACAGGTGAAGGCACTATGAGTCGGCTCTTGGACAGGGGGTTCTGGAGGGGTGGTATCATGCGACTGCTACCTGTCAAGTTGGGAGATCATGATGACCTTCTCTAAAGTGGCATAATTCACCTCATTGTGCGAACCCATATCGTGCAATCTACACTAGTTAGTCATGGGCTAGAAGTCTGTGACGGGTGTAAAATGTGATGGTCCAGTGCCATTTTGGTTGGCATTTTGGTTCAGAGGTAGGCCTCCGGTGTTCGTGTTATTATTCCATTGCTGTTGATTGGGCCTAGACCCGTTGTTGAAGTTTTTTCCTCCAGCATTGTTGTTTCATTGGCCAGAGAAAATATTTCCTCTCTGGGAATTTGAATTCTGGGGTGCATAGGACCCCGCCTTCAGTTGGCCCATGTCCATAGTCAAAGTGGAAAACATTCACTAGAGGGATTCGACCTCGGTGGTCAACTGAGTGTTAGCATCACAATGTGATGGCTATGGTTTTTGTTGGCTTCTCGGGAAGGCAACAGGATTAGCTGGAGTCGAGGGTGGCAATCCCCCAGCCGCAGACGACTAAAAGAAGGGCACTCCAGATGGTTATGTTTGAGATTGTTGTGCCTGCTGCGGCTGATTCCAAGGGAAGACTTCAAAACTTGGTGTTATCTAGGTCTGGGTTGGGTAAACATACCGTGCCTGCTGGTCTACCAAGGGTGGCAGAGGATTCATTGCCATCGAGGGGGCACCTATTTCCAGATTGGGGTTGTAATCCCTGGTGTATACAGTTTCACTGGGGATCATGTTGAAAGGCGTGCTCTGCCCAATCCCACCCGGGGATTTGTTGAGACCGTGGGACAGCTCTAGGGCCAGGTTGTAGAATTTTTCCAAGGTGTCCCGGTCACCCGTGGTGGTTGTTCTCTGAAGGAGAGTGGCAATGAAAGGATCCATCACGTTAATATAGGTCTGTATGGTTACCTCTGGGGATGGAATGAAGGGGCCCGTGCACCACTTCAGGGTGCGCTGGAACCTATGGTTGAATGCTGCAAGAGGTTCATTGGGTTCCTTCCTAATGGAGATGAACTGGCTATGGGACCAAGCTAGATCCACATACATACGAAAGGAATCCAGAAAGGCATCCTCCATGTCCTACCAACTATTTATAGAATTGGCAGGAAGGTTAAGGTACCAGTTCAACTCACCTTGCCCTAAAGACAAGGGAAACATCTGGGTCACAACATCCTCATGTTGGATCCGGTGTCGGTTCATGGCATCTTTGTATGCCTGTAAGTGTTCTTCCATGGTTTGTGAGCCTAAGTGCTCATATCATGGGCAGATCTTCTCTAGGTGGGAGGGTAAGTCATTGATTGCGCTCAGAAAAGTTCCCATTGAGGACCCAGTGTTTTTGAAGTACGCAGCCATTGGGGGAACTATATGTTGGGTAGTTTGGGTGGTGGTTCCTAGAATTATCTGAGAAGTTTGGGTATTCGGAGGTATGGTAGATCCCCAGACAATAGTGGCTGGTGTGATTTTTGAGTTTCGCTTCTTTCAAGCAGGGAGCTCAAGTTCGAAAAACCTTCCGGGATTCAGGGCAGACCTAAGGACTCTTTCAAATTTCACTGGGGAGAAAGATCCAATTCCGCTGAAGGCTTGTCTCTTAAAACTACAACTCGGGGAACCCTCAGGAGGTGTAAAATCAGAATCTTGGGAAGGGGATGAGTTCATGCCCTCCTTCTAGCGCCAGTTTCTGTTGATGGGGTTTTGCTGACCGGGTCCGCCAACAGTCATGAGTTGTCACCAGGTTCCTGGGATACCGGCCAACTCTGCCTGTAAAGGTTATCCGGGTGAAATGAATTCCCCGGGCCTTAAAGCACCTGAGTGTCGGGTCATGACGGTGCGGGGCTCGGTTGGGAGAAGTGACTATTTTCGAGGGGGATAGCTGGTTTCTTCAACTCATCATCTCTAGAGATTCAATAAAGTGAGGTTTCCCCTAACACTCTACACTTAGAAAATAAAGCGAAAAAGATCCTGCAGGGTTAGAAACATTTCATCTAACTATAGTCATGCTTAGATATCCAGAACATCGATAATACTCTGATAGACTACACTAAATACCGAAGAAACACATAACCATTAGCTAGCATTTTATCAGTAGTGGAAATAAAGAGGTCGTTAATCTACTTTAACATATCAGAGTAGAAGACATATGGAACATTAAAACATGAAATACCATTAACTCAGAAGCAGGAATGCCAACAACATCATTGTCGAGAATTCTTCCTTCTTTATTAATTTCCTTTCCAGCAAGCACTGGTGCGTGATAAAACGGTGGTTCCAAAGGAGCATCTAACTACTGAGAATAGAACAATGGAGCATTGAGCTCTGCAACTTGAAAAAGAAATTACTTTGCTATTTCTATGGGCAACAAAATCATCAATTTTGCTGACCCTTGGAAATGGGCCGGTCTGCCTATTTATACAACTCTCTTCTAACCCTAACCCTATTTACATCATGTTTCAATAAAATATAATATCTGGGGGCCGGTACTACCTGCGCCACCCTACAAAAGACCTGGAGATGGGATAGGTCTGCCATGTCAGAAGAATAAGACAAGAATATACATCAGAAGAATTGGTCTCGAGAAGAGAGCCAGAAAGGAGAAGAAAGGAAGTAGGTCCCCCGGGGACCGAGGCTACATGCCTCATAAATGGGAAATGCGGCGCTCTATCTCCAATGTGCCAAGTGTACCTTTGAGCGATGCCTCTAGAAGATCACCCTGTCAGAAAACCAACTACCAAGTCGACACCCCTTGATGTGGCCAACTACCTTCTAACAGCCTTCATGGAGGAGAGAGAAAACTACCTGTTTGAAATCGGCCGAGAGCCGAGTTTCAAACAAGTGGTTTTCTACCTCGAAGCGAGTTTGGAGGCAGAAAATCAGGAGCAGAGGAGACTCGACCAGCTTGCCAAGCCACCCAGAAGGATATACATGGAGCTGAGGGATATATACATAGAAACGAGGAGATATATAGGGGTTACATATAGCTATATACATATATACATGAATATAGAGTGTGAGACGACGCCCGCGGGAAAACCAGACAAGGCAAAAATGCACATATATACAATTATTTACATTATTCTACAAAGAATACTTCTGCACAGAGGGTGGACAACCCTCTGGTAGAGCCGACCCACCAACGGGTGGCAAAACCAGAAACAGAGAACCAGACGAAACAGAGAAACAAAAAAAGACAAGACAAACAAAAACTAAACAGAACCAAAGAAAAGCCAGAGAGCGGAAGCAAAACAGAGGAGGGAAAGTGGAAACACCAACCCGAGAATGCAGAAGATGGAGGAAAGGAGGATTTACCGCAGGAGCTCTGAAATAGCTCAAGTTGTTTAACGGTCAGAGTCACCGCCACAAAGCACTCGTATTTGCTTGAGAATGACTGAAAATGTTAAGCACTGATTACCACAAACTCTTTGCAAATGCTCTGTTAATCACTTTAAAAATTGCTCTCTAATTTTGCTCTAAGTGCTTGGAAGTTTTAATCGCGGTAAATGTGAAAGTGACAGATGACATCTATTTATACCTGCGGTAAAAAAGGTAATCCTCCTTCTTTCGGCGATCTCCAGATAAGCACAACCTCTAGACTCTGGGCCTGGGGATTCCTCACAATGATATCCTTGAGAATATCTCTGCGAAGAATCCCAGAGTCTAGAATCTGGTTTCCAATGAAGGACAACCTCCAGGAACCGAGTCCCGGAGATGAAAACCAAACAAACAAAGCACCACGCCAGGGAAGAAAACCCCGGAGAAAGAAAACAAAAGGGAAAGAAAGACAAGGCAAAGCCGAAAGAAAAAGCAAACAAAAGCAAAAAGGGGGACCCAACATTTTGCACACAAAATGTAGGGATGGGGATGCAGGGCATAAGAACACCTTCCTCAGCTAGATAACATTCTTTCTTTCATTTATCCTTGTATCTCTTGTTCTTTTCTTTCTTATTGTTCTCAGGGCACCTTGATGCAATATGTCCAATCTTACTACATGTGAATCATTTCAAGGGTAATTTCCCTTTCCTCTAGGTAACCTTATAGAAAGAAAAGCTTTCAATTCCTCTTTTTATTTTTCCTTAGATATGATATCATCAATATTACTTCCATAAGATACTAAATCAATTTGACTAGTAGGCTCATAATTCCTTCTAGAGTTTAGATGGGCATTAAATGTTGCATCAGTTCTAGGCATGCTATTATTATAATTTCTGAATTTAAAGGTAGTTAAATTTCCAACCAAAGAATCAACAGTAACTGATATAGTCCTTAAAGACCTTACTTCTTGTATAGCACAAAATCTAATTGCATAATGTGGCAATAAAGTTCTCAGGATTTTTCTTACCACGTCATCTTCAGTGATGGCTCCACTAGATCCTATGATTGTATTCACCACCTCCTTGATTCTCTAACTGTATTTCACAATTTTCTCTCCAGTCACCCTCATGTCATCAAATTTTCCCTTTAAGCTATCTACCTTATCTTTTTGAACATGTCAATCTCCTCCATAGACTATTTTCATCTTCTCCCACATATAATAAGTAGTTTCAAGATCTTGCACATTGATATATTCTGCATATGATATGGTACTTTCTATTAATTCCATAGTTGTAGTGTGCTCCTATTTTTTCCTCAACTGATTATCATACAAGATTCCATTAGGGAGAATATATCTTGTAGTCACATGATCCCAATACTAATCACCCATTCCTTTTAGGTAAAACTTCATCCTTCCACACCATACCGTATAACTATCCTTGTTGAACTTAGGACCTTCCTTCCTTATCATCTTGTCAGGATCTTTGCCCCAAGTTGTTAAAATTCTTCTCCAAGGACCAAAGCTATGATAGCAATTGTTAACTTTACTATGATGAGATTATTGAGAGAGGGGGTGAATTAGTAATCTACCAATTTCAACATTTAAACACTTTTCACTTATTGATTAAAGAAACAACTCAACAATCAAATGTAATTGTGGAACCACAAAAAATCCAACAAAAAGACAAGATTTTTGGTATCATAGAAACCCTTGTAAGAGGGAAAAACCATGGTGGGGATGACACCCACAAATTTGTATTCTTCTAAAGTATGCCTTGTGAAAGGAATTTACATATACAGATAAAATGTAACCTTGTGAGAGGCTTTACCTAAATCTCATAACAAGCTTGTACCTTGTGAGAGGTATCCTTATGAGAGGAAATATAACACTTATTATTGTGCCACCATATAGGATTTAGAATACAATAAAGATCTGTTAGGATCTACCTCACTTGAGGATTTCCTATTGTAAGTGACAAGAAACAACAGGTAAGAATGATCTGTGAAATAGAAACCTCCTTTGCTTGATAAAACCCTCTCTAGCTCAAAAACAATTCTTCACATTATCCTCTAACTCTTAGCTAGACTGCACCCTCTATCTCTTCTTCCTTCTTCACCAACACACGATAAACCACATATTCACCATCTTCTTTTTTAGTTTATACCACTTTCCTTTTCTCTTAGGTTTCCACCGCCATAGAAATCCCTAAAATATAATACCTTTTCAATCTGACCATACACTTGGCTTCATATCACATACCTCTATGTCCAATTTAAAATTTACTGACTGCGCCTTTTCATTTTTCAAATTTAATCGAGAAATTAAATTATTTCATCATGATGAACTATAATTGATTGAATATTTGAAGATGCTAAGTTGATGATCACCGAGCTATAGAAAGTTAATGCAAGACATTAAATCAATTAATGTATTGTATTTTCATTCATGTCAACTTGATATAATCTGATTGGTTATATACATAGTGTCAAAGACTTCAAAGAACTAGAGAGATAAAGGTTATGCTTTCAGTAATGCATAAAAATTTGGTATGCACTAAGTGACAAGAAACATCGACAAATAGTGCACCTTGACAGATAGAGAAACCTGAGAGGAAAGTCAAAGTGATACCCAAGAATGAAACCCGAGAAAGTATTACCAACGAGCAGAACCAAAGTAAACTAAGCAGAACTTTACAGTGTTTCCCAACGGATAGACAACCCTGATGGAGATGCCCGAGGAGAACTAAAGTGTTGACTGAAATAACAAGGAGTTAAACACTGAAAATAATTGAATTTTAGAAATGAAGAAAGACTTAGCTGGAAAGAGCTAAAGAAGTTAACTATCTGTTTACATTGTTTTCATCGAAAAGTTAAAAGCCAGAGATAAGAGAGAGCTTTAAAGATGTTTTATTCTAGTTGTCTAAGAGAAATCTACGGGATAAAACTAAAGTAAAGATTTAACAAGAAAGACAAGAATTGCGGATCACACCAAGAACAAGAAATTCAAGGACTTAGAAATGGTGAAATATATCTATAAAGAGACAAGATAATTCATTGTGAATTAGGGGTGAATAGAGAAGAAGATGTTGGAGAGACAAAGGTGAAGAACAACTTTGTACAGTCTTGATCAATTAAGCTAAAGTTTTCTGCAGACACCGAGCAACAGAGAAGCACAACATCACTGAGAAGAAATAAGTGGAGCAAAGGTATTAAAGAGAGACATTGATCAAAAATTTATTATGAGCTTACAATAGATCTAAACATCTATAAAGCATAGTTGTTTATATGAACAGATCATATACTATTTCAGTTTAACCATTGATTCAAAAAGTCTCTTAACCGAGTAGGATCTAACAATCCTTTATATATTGAGATACATCCCAAGGAGTATAAAAAGGTTAATTCATGAAGATAGCATAGTGAAATTCCAGATATTAAGTGATTAACTGTTAGTGATAAATCCTCTAACAAGGTTGCACTTAACAATGTGTTTGTAACCTTTAACAAGGTTGAATCTTCACCAAGATCACTTCAGAAGAGTGAAAATTTTGGGTTATCGGTCCCTAGTGGTTTTTCCCTTAATAGGGTTTCCACGTTAAAAATCCATGTGTCAATGTGTTTATGAGTCATTACTTTAGTGCTTTGCATTACACATAACTAATCTGGATTGATCAGTAAGCATTAAGTTATTTACTGGATTTCAGTAAAAGCTAGAAAAGGATAAACTATTATTCAGTAAATCTTAAGAAAAGGGATAAACAGTGAACTCTGAGCAGTAGTTAATTGATATGATTATTTAAGGGCATACATATTGAAGGAATGAAGATAACTAGAGATTTACAATTGTGGTATAAAGTTTTGGCTTAATTTTTGAGGCCACTGATTCACTCCCCCCTCTCAGTTATTCAATCAATTGGTATCAGAGCTTGTGTGCTTAGAAGGAAGGTTTCAAGAACTTAGAAAAAGACCACAAGATGAGAAAATGGGATGTGCCTAAGTTGAATAAGGACAAGTTTGCATCATGTCAAAGAAGGATAAGACTCCACCTTTCAGGTATTGGAAATGATGTTACTCAATACTTGGATACTGGATATGTGTTTCCTACAAGACCTCACACACTTGAGAAATTAAGAGAAAAACATGAGCACAATTCTATGATTATAGAACTTGCTTCCTCACTCTCCGATGCTGAATTTGAAGATGTCAAAAATTGCACCTCTGCAAAAAAAATGTGGGACAAAGTAAAGATAGTACATGGAGGAGACACTTATGTACTAAGAGCTAAGGCAGAAAGCCTATTAGGTAAATTTGATGACCTAAGAATGAAAGAAGGAGAAAATATCACTCATTTTAGTTGTAGAATAAAAGAGGTAGTCAATGCTATCTAAAGAGTTGGAGGTGTACTTGAAGAAGAAATAGTGGTAATTAAAATCCTAAGAATCTTGCGGAGGCTATTAGAGTATCTTTTATGAAAGAAATGACAACAATAGAAAACAATAATGTCACTCTAGATATTTTAGTTGGTAGACTGATTTCAATTGAGATGAATAACTTTGATAACAATGTCTTACCATCTATTGAGTCTACATTCAAATCTTCTTTGAAAATAAGTAAGTCAAGTCATAAACACACTATGAAAAATGATAGTGAAAGTGATAGTGATGACCAAGATCTTGATGAGATTGAAGAACTTATGGCTAGAAGATTTCAGAGAGGCAAAGGTAGATACAAAGGTAAATTACCACTTGTATGTTTTAATTGTAAATAGATTAGACACTTTGCTGCTAGATGTCCTAACAAAAGAAAAGATGATAGAAGTAAAAAAAGATCATATGAAAATAAGTTTGATAGAAGTGACAATAGAGATTATTGAAGAAACTAAAAATTTGATAGAAGAGATACTCGAGACTACAAGGAAAAAGGGAAGAAAGCTTGTTACCTAGCTGAGAATAGAGTTGGAGATACTGACACTGAATCTGATAAAGACATTGAGATGGTATTTGTGGCCATGAAGGATGATTCAGACAAGGAGGAAAGGTATGTAGAAACTACACTCATATCTAAGATTAGTAAGAATGATGTCTAGACTATAGATAGTGGCTACACTCACCACATGACCGGTGATAAAGAAAAGTTTGAAACTTTTGAGTATTATAATGGTGGATCAGTAAGAATGTGTAATGACTCACCTTGTCCATTTGAAGGTAAAGGAACCATAATTTTGAATAACCTGATCAAATGTAAAAATGAATAGTGAGTAAAAGGACTTAAGTATAATCTATTGAGTGTTTCACAACTAAATAACATAGGTCACCAAGTTGCATTTAATAAAAAAAAGGAAAAGATCTTTAATGAATCAAGAAGGTTGATTGGAACTGGCAAATAGATAAAAGGTAGCCTAATCTATCTTGATGATATAAACACTACTTGTTAATGGCTAGAAATGAAGAAATATGGTTGTGGAATAAGAGATTATGTCATGTGAATTTTGACAACATGATTAAGATAATCAATAAAAGGAAAGTAAGAGGCTTACCAAGAATGTCAAAGCCCGAGCATATCATGTGTAAAAATTGTCAAAAAGGTAAAATGACAAAGTCTAGTTTCAAGATAAAAACCCATACATCTATTTCCATTCTAGAATTAGTCCATACTGACCTATGTGGACCAATGAGAACAAAGAGATACTAGGATGATAGATATTTCATTCTCTTTGTAGATGATTATTCTAGAATGATGACAGTTATGTTCTTAAAAGAAAAATTAGAAGCATTCAAGATGTTTAAATTGTATAAAGCTATTGTAAAAAAAAAAAGTGGTAAGGAAATAAAATGCTTAAGATCAGATAGAGGAGGAGAATTTGTTTATGATGAATTCACTAACTTTTGCAATGAGCATGGAATTAAAAGAAAAGTTTCTTCACTAAGAACACCATAGAAAAATGGGATTGTTGAGAGAAGAAACATATCCATTGTTGATTGTGCAAGAACACTAATGATAGAGAAAAATAATCACTCAAACAATCTGGAGGGAAAATGTCAGTACTTTTGTCTACACATTGAATGAAGTACAATTGAAGATAGACACAAAAAAGACACCTTATGAGCTATGGTATGGTTATACACCCAATGTAAGTTACTTCAGAATCTTTGAAAGTCAATGTTATATTTTAAAAGATGATAGAAATGTATATCTTGACTCCAAAAGTGAAGAAGAAATCTTTCTAGGGTATTCCACCAAAAACAAGGCTTATAAATGCCTTAACAAGTCCTCTAACAAAATCATTGAAAGTGCAAATTTCATAACAAATGAATATGCAGATAAAATTGATGAGGAAAGAAGAAAAGAAATAGAAGATTACAACAAGTTTGTTTACAATGAAGAACCTGACACTATGCCTGAGCAACAATGTATCACTCCTGAGCAACAGAATATTGCACCTGAGCATTAGGTTGCAAATACCAAAAATCAAGAAAGTTATGTTCCAAGTGATGGAGATCAGAATGAGGGTCAAGATAATTATCAGAATGATGAACAAAGAGCTGAACTGATACTTGCAAAGAATGTTATAAGACATCATCCACAAAACTAGATCATAGGAGACAAGAAGGTTGGAATGAGAATAAGAAGTAAGTCACTGAACACTAGATGTTTAATTTGTGATTTTAAGCCTAAATCTATTAATATTGTACTTGAAAATGAAGAATGGGTCAGTGATATGAATGAAGAGATATAACATATTGAGAAGAATAGAACATGGACATTAGTATCTAGACCATATGAAAAGAATGTCATCGATACCAAATGGATATTCAGAAACAAGATGAATGAAAATGGAGAAGTCACAAGAAACAAAGCAAGATTAGTATGCAAGGGGTATGCACAAGAAGATGGTATTAACTATGGATAAACCTTTGCACCTGTTGCTAGACTAGAAGGAGTAATAATTTTACTTGCTTATGCTGCATTAAAAGGATTCAAGGTATACCAAATGGATGCCAAATCTGCATTCCTAAATGGAATACTAGAAGAAGAGGTATTTATTGAAGAACCAGAAGGGTTTGTTGATCCTAAAATGAGAAACATGGTTTGCAGACTACAAAAATCCTTGTATGGATTGAAACAAGCACCTAGAGCCTAGTATGAAAGACTTCACTCCTATCTCATAAGCATTGGATTTGTAAGAACAAGTGAAAATAAATTCTGATGAAAATTCTAATAAAAACATTTTCATTGCTGAAATATTTGTTGATGATATAATATTTGGGGGTAATTATATGTTATGTAAATATTTTTATAATGAAATGAGAAAAGAGTTTGAGATGTCAATGTTTGGGGAGATCAAATTCTTTCTTGGTCTACAAATTCTTCAACAAGATGCAGGCATATATATCACACAATCCAAATAAATCAAGGAAGTGTTGAAGATTCCAAACTAGTTGGAACACCTATGGCCACCGGATGCAAGCTAAAAAAATAAGACAAATCAAATGAGGTAAATCATACCTTGTATAGATCAATAATTGGAAAACTAATGGATGTTGTTCATACTAGACTAGACATAGCACATGCAGGTTGAATAGTTGCAATATTCTCTACTAATCCCAAGGAATCACACATGACTGCTATCAAGAGAATTCTGAGATATCTAAAGAACATCGAGGACTATGGATTATGCCATAAAAGAGAAGGAAAATTTGAGCTTCAAGTCTATACATATGTTTATTGGGCTGAAAACTTAGATGAAAAGAAGAGCACAACTGGAGGAGCATTCTTTATGGGTGACATACTTGTCACATGGATAAGCAAGAAGCAAGGATGCATCTCATAATCTATTGCAGAAGAATAATATGTGGCTACTGTTACAAACTGATCTAACATTGTATGGATCAAAAAATTACTAGAATGTATAAATAGGAAAATTCTTGAACCAGTGATTATCTACTATGATAATACTAGTGCAATAAACATTTCTAAGAATTCAGTCATGCATACTAAGACAAAGCATATTGCAATCAAGTATCATTACTTAAGAGAACAAGTGAAAGAGAAAGAGGTGATACTAGAATATGTTCAATCCAAGGAAAAATTAACTGACATATTCACAAAGCCATTGCCTAAAGTTACATTTGAGTACCTGAGAAAGAGACTAAGGGTCTAACCCTTGTCTATTGGTCAGTAAGCTGATTAGGAGGTTGCATCAGGCTACACATAATTAGAAGATCATTCATGTTTATGCAAGAAAAGAGATGGACTGCAAAGATACATTAGTACATAGAAAGGTACATATCTGCAACGAACACCTGAGTCATTGTATTGTTGATGGATAGGGAAATTCAAGGAGTATATTATAAAAAGGTGAAAGGATATACTTTAGCATTGTTGTCAAGGGAGATATTATCCAAGATGGGAGAGATGACTTAAGATGACTTAAGAGAGATGTAACCTGTAAGGGAGAGAATATCCAAAGGGAGAGATTACATATGAAATATCCATCATGACTATTAGAAGGGAGAGATGACTTGAGGGAGAGAGTATTCTATATTATTGTCAAAGGAAAAAGAGATGATCAAGGAGAGGAACAGTCAAAGGGAAAGACAACATCAAAGAAGAGATTATATAGAAGCTACTACATCTATCCAGTGAAGGGAATAAAGATTGAATAAAGTACTCTGCAAGAAACAGATCAAAGCTAGAAGAGCTTACCGAGAGCCAAACATTTGTATTGGTTATAGAACAATAATATTGGTAGATTGATGAACTACAACTGATATATTTCATATTGTATTAGTATTAATGTAGTGTGATTCCATCAATGCCAAAGGGAGAGATTGATGAACTATAAATGATTGAATGTTTGAAGATGTTAAGTTGATGATGACCAAGTTGGAGAAAGTTAATGCAAGACATTAAATTAGTCAATGTATTGTATTATCATTGATGTCAACTTGATATAATCTGATTGGTTATATATATAGTGTCAAAGACTTCAAAGAACTAGAGAGATAAAGGTTATGCTTTCAGTAATGCATAAAAGTTCAGTATGCACTAAGTGACAACAAACACTGATGGACAGTGCACCCAAAAGATAGAGAAACCTGAGAGGAAAATCACAGTCATACCTGTAGACACCTAAATTTGATTAACACATCTAATAATATTTAGTGCCTTCTAAGACATATCAACTAAGTAATTAAGCATTACCTAATTGACCTATGTCATCCCCTAGCCCTAATTAATCCATTTAATTGGCTATAGTCCTGATTAATTATCAAAAGCAATCAATAGCTTAATAATTAATTAAAATCATATTCCACTATTATTGAATGAATATGTTATTTATGTAATTTAATTCATTAATATTTCCTTTAACCCCTAACCTAACCTATCCCAACCACCTAACCTTGAGTTCTAAATCAACCTAACCTCTTCACACATGCTAGCCTAACCTATGTCAACCACCTAACTCATAGTTCAAACTAATCCCAACCTCTTCACCCATCCTAATCCTAATCCTTACCCTAATCCTAATCCTAAACTCTCCCTAATGATGTCACATTCCTAATCTTTGGATTAGGAATTCCATCCCTTCCCCAAAGTCAACTTTCTCAAGCCATCCTCATCCAAGTGGATTTAATGCTCTTACATCCTCATTAATTCCTCATTAATATCTCTTACACTCTTCATTAAGGCTCTTACACCCTCATTAATAACCTTATCTTCTAGAGTCTTCTTGGATCTCTTCCCTAAATGGTCACATTCCTCTCTCTTTTCAACCCAATCATATTGTGACACTTGTCACAATATGATACACTTGCAGAAGCACAATCCATGTGCTTTCTTCTAGGTGCATCTAGGCCTCTCCTCAGGATTGCACCCTGAACCTTGATTCCTCACCCATTTTCTATAAAAGAAACCTCATTTCTTCATAATTTAATCCACCTTCTATTTAGAGTTATAATTCTATTTTGAGAGCAAATCATAAATCCATCTTTTAGAGAATAGTTATAATGTCAGTTTAAGATCACATCTTGAAGCTTGAAGCACATCCATGAGCACACATCCACAACAAATGGACAAATCCAATGAACAAAATGGAGTTTGAATGAGCTTGTAGGAGGTTTGCACTTTCTTCATTTAGCTTATTTCAAGTTTTCATTTTATGTCTTAGCATGTGTGTAGTTTATATTATTAGTTGTTGAGTGTTTTGATTCATTATTATGCTCTCTTACTTCTAATTTTCATAGCTCACATTCTGGCACTTTTTATAGGGTATTGATGGATGGAGGAAGGTGTGTTTTATTCATTTTGATTCGTTGTTATGATCCCTTACTTCACAGGTTCCTTTTCATTGTTTTTCTTGCAAACTAACCCTCTAAGTTAATGTTTTGTTGTTTGAGTATGTTTTGCAAGCTCTTATTTTCTTTTGCAGGTTGAAAAAGGAAAGATGACTATATTCCTTCTATCTTCTTTCTCTTTATTACACTTCCACAAATATCATTGATACACAAACAAGAAGACTATATTTCTTCTATATTCTTTCCACTTTCTCTCTATTACCCATTTGTTGAAATTGTTGGCAAGTTGACTACCTGAGGATGCATGACTCATTTTGTGTTGTCATCATGGAAAAAAAGTCATATGTAGTTTCTGTCATTAAAGACAAAATGACTAAGTAAGAAAAATAGGGTAGAACAAAGATACTCAACGATCAGCACATCAACACACATGCGAGAGATCGATTCAGCTTATGCGTGTTCAAATATAAGTTGTATGATATATGTACATGCTACATCTAGACACGCATAGTATGGAACTACAGTATGACAAAGTTACAAGCAGATCAATAGACCAGCAGTCCAAGAGATAGAGCATGGAAGCCGACTAAGTGATTTGATCAGTGTGTGTTATTTTGTGATGTAATGGCTAAGCGCCTTTTGTTATATGTTTATAATGATGTAATTAACATTGTAGTAAACACGCTTGAAGTTGACTTGTTTGAAAACATTGTATATTTTGTTTTAGGGCCGACTACTATTCTATTTTGGGTCGCGCCTATTCGGATTTGCATATATAAGTATGTAATGTAAAGATATGAAAGGTGTGTTGATTATTATGTAAGAGGAAGATATAGAGGGACAAAACTATGAAGTCAGTATATGATATAGCTCTTTAAGAGAGTAAGAGCATTTGCGCATAGATGGAACTGATCAGACAATAGTGTCATCACAACAATTTATTTTGATATAGTGCATATCATCTTTCATAAGGTTGTTGCCTTCATCTTATTGGGTAGTGAGCCTAGGTAGTGAGCCATATACATGTATGCAATGAAAATACTTGCAGCTGCACAGCAAGTCAAAACATGTAAACACAAGATATACTAATAAATCAAAGCATGTAAAGAACTTGAAACACAACTACATTTTCACTACAACCTCCGATGAGCTAAAACAAGTGCACCCAAGACTTGTTTGATTTTCTCTTAGAGATTTGGTGGGTGTGCTCTCCCAACACAATGCAATAAATCCCACTGTGATGCAAGATAGATGATGGTGAAGGGATTGAGGACAAGTATGAGGAACTTGCCCAAAGCTTCACATGATGAAGATTGAGAATGCAATAGCAAATCTAGAATGAAGATGCAAGATGAAATAAACTAAGATTGATTTACATTACCTAACATATAATATCTAGATGATCTAATGCTTATAAGAAACTAAATAGAATGAAGACTAAGAAATGCTCAAGAAAAATGCTCAAAAATGCAATCACTAGCTCAATTCACTAACTAGTTGCTCTAGTTAACTCTCATTAGTTCCAAATGAGGAGTGAGGCCTCATTTTATAGATTTGCTTATGAAAATGGAGGGCTAGGATTAAGAGGTGAAAAATGAGTGGCTAAGATTGAGGATTAGGTAGGGTTTTGGTGGGAGTGAAGGAGATTAAGAGGAAAAAGGAATGAGTGGCTAGGATTAAGTGGTTAAAGTGAGGAGTTGACTTTTCAAGGGGAGGGAATTTAAAAAAGTCACATGTGTGTGCAAGTGATTAAGGCTAAAATGAGTTTATTTACCTTTTAAGTGTGATTAGACGGAATTTAGCCAAAAGCAAGGAGAAGCAAGATTTAAATTAAATTAAATTTAATTTAAATGAGGTTTAGAAAATTTTTAGAGAAAATGGAGGGATTAAATAAATAAAATTTATTTAAAAGAAATATGGAGAAAACATATATTAAAATAAATTTTAATATATTAAGGATAGTATTTAAATACAAGGTGATGAATTTATTTAATAAAATTAAATAAATAGTCGAATATAACAAATATAGTTAATCTATAAGAATTAACTATATTATTATAGGCAATATTAATTAAATTAATATAGAAATG
>MU226528.1:135164-169263 GCA_018584345.1 Thuja plicata | reverse complement strand
TTTGGTGGAGATGTGTGTAATATAAAGGAAAATTCAGAATGTTTTCAAAGGATTACAAATTGTAATGAAAGTAACCGGCGTTTTCAATTGAAATGTGCAGAAGCTACAGCCAGCATAGATGTATATCTAGCGCATTGGTAGTTTTTTAATGTCTTTCATTGCCAGATATCCAGTGCATCAACTATGGACAGAAGCATGTGGACTGTTTGAACAAAATTTATTAAAGGAGGTGCTTTGAATGTTTGTTTCAAAGCTTGCAAAGTGCATTGCTAATAGGCTGTGTAGTTTATAAGATAAATGTTTTAATAACATTCTTTAAAAAGACCAATGGAAGACTTGCACAGGATTTGGGAAATAACCATCATTGCACTGTTTTATGTGTTTTTAAATTGTAAAACAAGCCAATACTGCCAGCAGATATTCAGCGCAATACATGGGGAGTTTATTAAAAGAGGTTTGTGCAGACATAATGTTTTCAGAATCCGCAAACATATCAATGACAGAGGATAATGCCAGCAGTAGCATAAATTGGAGGAGGGAAGTGCAGATTTTAATGCACTAAAACCAAATTGCATTACAAAATACTTTTCCAGCTGACTGCGATAGACATGGGGGGAAATGTTTGAAGAAGTTTGAAAGTTTTAAAGAGCATTTTGCAAATGTTAATCCATGGGAAGTGGCGCCCAGCCATTTGGAACATGTCTATGGTGTTCATTTGCAAAGGGATGTAGCCATTAATGAGCAGCACCCAGGAAAAACTAAAAACATAAAAAACACAGAGTCTGCAATAGAAAATGGTGGAATGGTTTGATATTTTGAAGAGTTTTAAAGTAGATTTTGCAGATGTGAATCCATAGGAAGGGGCGCCTTAGCTTGTAAAATGATCCCATGGTCTTCGTTTGCAGAGTTTCAATGCCATTTGTGAGCAGTTCTATTCATACTCCCAGCCAAGGTAAAAAACAATGATTTCGTTTAATCCCATATTGTCTGTGCAAAGGACTTTTTTGGTATTTATATACCAAAACACTAACTCTTAGTGTAAGAATAAGAGCCTAGAGGCTCTTGGAGAGCTCTTAGGGGCTGGGGGTCGATTTGCTTGAGCTATACCTAGTATTTTAACATGAAATCCAAAAATGCTTTGAACTCATATGGGGATTTAATCCCACATTCATGCCTCAAGTGGCTTTCGAAATACATATAAGCAAAGACACAAACATAAGAGTTTGAAGTTGAAGAGGAGGCTATCCACGCGTGTGCCCTCATCTGACTACCTCGGTTTTTGTGCCTAAAAATGTAAGAGATGAAATTTTGATGAAAATGAACAGTGCTCTTGGTCGCGATGTCGCCGTATATGCATGGTCACCCAGTCGCTGAATGTTCCATTCACCCAATCGGGAGTGAAGATGCAGTTAACCGCCAGAGTTTCGAGACTTGGTGACTAACCGCTAACGGTTAGTCACGAAGTAGCCAGAGGAGGAAGATGACTGTCGCGATAAGAAGATAGCGGCTGGTCGCCAGGTCGCCCAGGAATGAAGGAAGAGGTGAAAATGACTCGCAACTTTGATTTCCATCTTGTCGCATAGTCGTCGGATGCAACTGAGGTTAAAAAGGTGAGTTAAACACAGTTTATGAAAATAAATAAGAGCATGCCACTTGTCAAAATCTGGCAATTTCTGGGTAAAATATGCATGAGTCTGGGATTTTCAATGACTTTAAATGTGCACAGGGTTAATTATAACAGGGAATTTTATATGTTTTATTGCAAATTTTATATGCATTCTCAGAGATTTTTATAAACAGAAAGATAATCAGATTTTCTCAGGCATGGAAATATCAGATTTTGAAGAGGTAAACAAATCTGATTTGCACAGAAGAAAATAAGATAAATGTTTATATATTTTAATTGCACAAGTCAAATTTGAAAGAGCTTTCTAGAGGATTTTTGAAATCAGGTTTTTAAAGAGAGATATGACTGGATTTCAGAGATATTTTGCAAATCGAATCAGATTGGATGGACTTTTTCAGTGGGAGAATGAAGGAGATTTGCAAAGGGATAATATCAAATATTTTCAGACAGATGGACTCAGTTATTAATAGAATATATCAGATATTTTGGAAAGATGAATGCAAATCAGATTTGAGGGGAGACATGTGTCAATTGCTCAGAAGGATTAGGGTTTCTCCTTCTTCTATATCTTTCTTTCTTTTCTCAGTTGTAAGGGTTCCTTTCCTCTGCTCTATTCTAGTTTTTTCCTATAGATGACCAGAGCAGGTCCCTATTGGTCTTGTGGAAATTTGATTGTAAGTTATACTTCTGTGTCTTTGTATATTCAGGAAAGCTTATTGTCTGGATGTGTTGAAGCAGAATACAGTAATAGAATATAGTGTGGTTCTCCCTCTTTCATATTATCTTGTCTCTTTGCATTCTGTTTGTGCTCTAGTGTGTTTCACCTGTAAGACATTTGAAATACACCAGCTACAAGGTAGTTTGTCTAATTATTTATGAGCTCCTTTCAAGGAGAGGACTAAGTTTCATAGATGATTTCAGAGAGCAAAACATTCTGATAAGGATTTGATGCAGATGTATGTATATGAGAGGATAGTTTGTAAGGAACTCTATCTCAGCTGCATGTAGTTTGTAAGGCACTCTACAGTATCTCTATTAGTTTATCTCTGTTGATTCATGTTTTCATTGACTCTTTGCCCAAGGGATAGGCACTGGTCTAGAGTATAGTTTGCAAATTGTTCCTCATCCAATATCAAAATCAATTTAATTAAAAATAATCTTGTTACTAAGAACAAACAAACTGAACTCAATAAGGACTTATGTCAGCAGGACTGTGTCCATTATAGTGATTCCTTGGAGAGTGAATCATTAGGTTATCCCTCCTATAAGAAAAGGAAGAAGGATGAAAATCCTTATATCATTGATTGTTGCTATATTTAAGATCATGGTTTATATGGTTAAATCTTGCATCTGGTTATGCTTGGTCATTTGCAAGGTGATTTATAAGTTGGTTTAACAAAGATACATAGCAAATCAGTGTCCACGCCATAATATACTGTGTAAACAACAATCATAAGAGGTAAAACCTGCCTGAGTATATGTGGAGCTCAAAAACGAAGAAGGACCTTATCTAGTCCTTAGCAATTAGGCTTTTCTTGTCTCTGAATAAGTATTAGAAGGCATAGTGTTCAAGTAGTCATTTCAAGCACTGTGGTTCATACAAGAAAGATCCCTAACATATCTGACATTTCATTTAGTGCTTCTAATCCTCTACATTCATGCATCCATCTTATCCCATAGTCATATCCCAAACTCTGTCTTTTCATAATAACACTACTAGCTACATCCCTAATCTCAATCCATCATCTCATTATCCTCCAACCCATATTCAAATCCCTAATCCTAGTTCTCCATTTCCTCCAAACCATCACCATGATCCCCATGCTATTTCTAATCTACCATCCACTCTATCCTACCTATCTACCCCATCTTATCCCAATCTACCATCTCCAATTCCTACCTATGTTAACACATATTCCATCCCCTAGTCCATCCCTCCTCTCCCATCAGTTAGTTAATCAAATTCACAAGGCATTGCCACATCTTCATATGTGGACTACCCTAAACTCCCACCATCTATGCCTACAGATCCTCCATATCCCACATGAAAGTATCCAAGGAGTTTCACAAGGAAGCCAATAGAAAATCCATCTCTTACAGTTGATGTGTCACATTATATCACTCACCCTTGGGAAAACACTAGTGATGAATCCCTTCTATCTCCCACACCCATCATTCCTCTTTCATCTCCCATACCTATTATTTTCCTTCCAGATGTCATAATTTTTGATCCTCTTCCATATCCCACACCCATCATTCCTCTTCCATCTCCTGTACCCATCATTCCTCTTCCATCTCCCATACCTTTTATTTCCCTTCGAGATCTCATACTTTTTGATCCTCTTCCATCTCCTGCACCTATTATTTCCCTTCCAAATCTCATACTTTTTGATCCTCTTCCATCTCCTAGCACCATTCAAGTCCCCTCATCTATTGAATTCATCCAATCCCCATCCCCATCTTCTCCTCTTGGCACTATTAACATCCCATCCCATGAACCTTAAGCATCCACTCTTCTTCCCTCTCTAACAGAATCACCCATCCCTCCATCCAACCCATTTGAAGAATCAACCATCCCCCCATCCCAACCATTTGAAGAATCTCCCATTCACCCATCCAACCCATTTGAAGAATCACCCATCCCCCCATCCAAAACATTTGAAGAATCTCCCATCCCTTCATCCAACGCATTTCCATCCAACTCATTTGAAGAATCCATCCATATATCCCCCATCACACCATCCACATCAATCCAATCATGTCAAGACTTTGTCCAAAAGCATGTTGAAATATCCATTGACTTGAATGAAGATTGTATCATCCCATCCACTCCATTTCCTAATTCATCCACTCCTCCATATCTAGATCCTAACATCCCACTCCACTTCCTAATTCATCCACTCCTCCATCTCAAGACCCCATCCTTCCAGCTACTCCAACTCTAAATCCATTACCCCATCTAAGTCAAGATCTAAGTGTTCCCTCCCCTCCCCTTCATCCTCCTTTATCACCTCCAAATCCAACTATCCCACCACCATTACTCCATCACCTTGGTCCATCACATTCATTTGCGGTGGTCTACTTAAAACAAAATAAATCAGTTACATCTCCACCATTTTTCGTCCACTTAATAATGGTCTCACATCTTGTTCCTTCACTGAAAAGTATCCTAACCTGACTCAAATGCTAAAAAAATGGAATTATCAAGGTAAAGGCATGGGCATAAATGATCAAGGTACCCTGGAGGCCATTCAGGTTAAAAGACATCCATGATCTTGTGGTATTGGCTATGCACCTAGAGGTCCTTCTTCCAAAATTATTGGTACAACTAAAACAAAGTTCAAGAGTGCTTTCAAACCCTCTATCACATCTTCCTATCATCCCTCTAAATCATATAACTCCATTGCCCCTCCTCCATCCTTGCAACCTAAGATAACCTACCATATTCCTTCTTCATCCTCTCAATCCATTTTGGGCCCATATGTCCCAAAATCTCATCCCACATCTTATCACACTCCTTCCTCCAACCATCAATACCCTATAAAAAATCCCACCACTTACATTCCCAACCAGGATCAACAAAGGCACATACCCATGCGGCCCATCCACCATTCTACCTCCACCACTCCATCCATATTTCCTCCATCTCATGCAAGTTCTCACATCTCTTCCAATGCTACTCACTATAATTTGGATGCTAAATCACCAATTCATAATGCTACATATCCACAATCTAAAGATTGTCATGTTCACTTCAAATGACATGCTCCAGAAAAAGAAAATCCAATCAAATAAAGCACTAAATCCCATAGGCTACAAAATCCAACCAAAGAAAAACCAAAAACTATGTGGATCCCAAAGAAAAAAGATGAGATGCATCTAAAAAAAAAATGCATTGTGGCATTCGAGGTTACTAATCCTCTAGCCGAGCATTCCTCTCCTCCATCTTCAAAATTTATTTTGGGTCCATATGTCCCACAACTTCCTACCATGATTCCTACATCACATCCATAGGTACCATTCGCTTCACATTCACTCTTCCCCCATCCCTCACAACATGTGCCAATGTTGATCCTAACAATATACCCCTATCCTACTCACTTTCCATCATTTTATTTGAATACTGTTAGAATAGTCCCAAAGGATAAATGAGAGGGGGGGGGATGAATTAATTATTAGCTAATTTAATTCTTTTCTTTTATTAACTCTAGAATACAATAAAGTAAATGTACATTCATATAACACAATAGACAACACCGCAATTTGGTTACGGGGAAACCAAATGGTAAAAACCCCGGTGGGAATTAACACCCACAATGAACTATACTTGTTTATAATAATCCCTATTAGAAGATCTTGCAATTCTGTTAAGAGTTTTTCTTTACAATGCAATAAGTATAGTGACCTGGTTAAGGGTCTGACCATGTTAGGAGTCTTTTACAAATAACCCAGTTAAGGGTGAGGACTCACTGTCCAAAAGCTCACTTCTTTAATGGTGAAGGCTACAACCTTCTGTAGAAAAGATATGCACTATATCTGATGATGAACTATAGAGTAGACCTGCTGTCTTGATCAGTTCCAGTGTATTGTAATCTTTCACTTCTTCTTTACATAGATCCTTGATGAATGAAACTCAACTAATATTATGCTATGCACTTTTTCTGTATCTTTTCTTTTCATTCACACTTAGCATTCCAAAAATGACTTGCTATAAGTATCTTCCTCAAAGTATAAGATCAAGGGACTTGTTAGTCAACTCTTCATAACATCCTTGTCAGCTTTACTAATCACGCAAGCATAATTAAAACCGTGCAATATAAACTGAATAGACATGACACTTCACTAAGTCGGCCTCACCAAATTAACTCTAACTTTGCAATCTTGTTGAAACATGTTTGGTGCCTTTAGATAACTATCATCAAATCATAAATTAACTTGAATATACACATGCATATCCCGAAGATAGGCACAACTCAGGAACCAATGCAATACATCGGCTCTGTACAAACAAACTCCAAAAACTGTAACTACCACATAACAAAATTACTCAACACAATGGAAACTTCATATCTGAGTCTACATGTATGAACACAACATAATAAACATGTCTACAACATGAACATAACCACACAAGGCTTGATAAAATCATTCTGATAAGTACATATAGAACACTATTATATATTATATGTTTTCATCAATGACAAACATACAATCAACTAGCTGCCAAAAGTAAATCTCCAACAATCTCCCCCTTTGACATTGATGGCAACATATGATATTAAGAACATCTTCAGCACATGGTGTCTTCTTTCTTTTTACAATCTTCTCAATATCCTCATCAAAGATTTCTCTACACTGCTACATCTCCTCTATCTGTATTTATACTCTCCCAGAGTATATGCTCCCCCTTACTATATACTCTCCCTTTCACATCAATGGCAAAGGGCACCATAAACAATTAAGCATAGGTACTAGTCCAGAAGTAGAGTAGTCAACCATTCATCAGTCACTTAATGAATGATGTACTTTCTGCTTTATCTAATCAGATGTAGGAGAGGGAATTACTCCCAACTTCTCCCTGAGATACTCAAAAGTATCTTTTTATAAAGGCTTTGTGAAAATATCTGCCAAATGTTCTTTGGTGCTCACATAGTCCAATTTTACTTCATTATCTGCAACTTTTTCTCTAAGAAAGTGATATTTAATCTCAATGTGATTTGTCTTTGCATGCATCATAGGGTTCTTGGACATGTTAATAGTACTGGTGTTATCACAATGGATAACAATAGGATAATTAACCTGTACACCAAAATCTTTAACCATCTACTTAATCCAAACCATTGTTGAACAATTCAATGCTACTGCAACATATTCAGCTTCTGCTGTCGAATGAGAGATACAATTTTGCTTCTTGCTTACCAAAGAAACCAACCTATCTCCAAGAAATAATGCTCCTCCAGAAGTACTCTTCCTGTCATCAAGACAACCTGTCCAATCTGCATCTGAATACACATGAAGTTGTACATTCTCTGATTTAGGATACCATAAACCATAATCTATAGTTCCCTTTAGATATCTGAATAATCTCTTTATTTCCATTAGGTGATTCTATTTTGGTTCAGCTACAAATCTTCCAATAATTCCAACTGCATTAGATATGTTTGGTCTAAATTGAGTAAGATATATAAGTTTTCCAATCATAGACTTATATAATGTCTTGTCAACTACTGTGGAATCATCTTCTTTAGAAAGCTTGCTTCCTGTTATCATAGGAGTGCATACTGGATTACATTCTTCCATCTTAAAATCATTCAATATTTCCCTCACATATTTGGACTGATTTATGAATATTCCTCTATCTTTCTATTTTACGTTCAATCCCAAAAAATATTTTATAGGACCAATCATGCTCATTTCAAATTCATTCTGCATTTCTTTTGCAAATTCTGCACTAAGCTTGTCATTACCTCCAAAGATAATCTCATCATCAAATATCAAAAAAAGTAATAGTCCATCAGGTGTCTCTCTTATGAATAGGTTACAATCTGCTGCTCCTTTCTTAAATCCAATCCTGGTAAGATAACCATCTAGTCTCTCATACCAAGCTTTTGGGGCCTGTTTAAGTCCATTGAGTGCTTTCTTCAATCTGCATACCATGTCTGGTTTATCTGATCGATTAAATCCTTCAGGCTATTCTATGTAGACTTCTTCCTTCAAGTCACCATTCAGAAAGGCTGATTTAACATCCATTTGATATACTTTAAAATCCTTGAATGTTGCATAAGTCAAGAATAACTTTATGGTTTCCAGTCTGCTCATAGGGGAAAATGTGTCAGTGTAATCTATCCCTTCCCTTTGTGCATATCCTTTACACACTAGTCTTTCTTTGTTTTTGACCACTGTACCATCTTCATTCATCTTGTTCCTGAATACCTACTTTGTTCCAATCACATTTTTGTTACTGGGTCTAGGGACCAATTTCCATGTATCATTTTTTATTGTTTGATCTAGTTCTTCTTCCATTGCTTTCTACCAATCAGAATCCTTGCAAGCATCTTCAACATTTAAAGGTTCAATCTATGAAAGTAAACATACCTCTTCATCCACTTTTAACCTTTTTTCTTTTGATCTGGTCAAAACACTGCTGCTTTGATCTCCAATGATATCATCTTTTGAATGATACCTAGATGTGAACTTTGAAACTTTTGGTGTAACATCCTCATCTGTAATTTGTGATACTTCTTTGCTTGATTTAGGTTCATTACATGAAACATCAATGCAATCAAACATTTCTTAAATAACGGTGTCTTTACTTCTAGACCTGGGTTCATCCTCAATCATAGGTGCATATTCATAGTACCTTTCTTGAACCATGAACTTTTCATCAATATTTACATGAGTACTTTCAATTATCTTCTTTAATCTTAAATTAAAACATCTATATTCTTTTCTTTTAGTAGATTAATCAAGGAAAATACCTTCATCACTTCTAGTATCAAACTTACCAACACCATCATCTCTCTTGATGTAGCACTTGCTACCAAATATTCTAAAGTATTTTACTATAGGAACATTACCAAACCAAAGTTCATAAGGTGTCTTATCCATGTCTGGCCTTAGTTGAGTTCTATTGACAGTATAGATTTTTGTATTGACTGTATCTCTCCAATAGGTGTGCACAAATTTTCCTTCAATCATCATAGTGCATGCTGTATCAAGTATGATCCTGTTCCTTCTTTCTGCTATCCCATTCTATTGTGGGGTTATGGGTGCACTCAACTATCTTTTAATTCCATTTTCTTCACAGTAGTCATAAAACTAGTCAGAGGTGAAGTCTCCTCCTCTATTTGATCTCAAACATTTTAGTTTTAATCCAGATTCATTCTCTACTTTGGATTTGAATATTTTGAGCTTCTCAAAGGCTTCAGACTTCTCCTTTAAGAACACAACCCACATCATCCTTGAAAAATCATCAATAAACAAAATGAAATACCTTTCTCCGTAATATGATCTGGTTTGAGTAGGACCACATAAATATGTATGCACTAGGTCTAACTTGTTTTCAACTGAGTTCTGCTTGCTTCTAAAATAGCTCCTTACATGCTTTCCCATAACACATTCCTTGCATATTGTGTCAACTAGTCTTGCAATACTTGGAAGATCTCTAACTGCCTTGACATTTCTTATCTTTACTATATTATCAAAATTGATATGACAGAATCTCTTGTGCCATAGCCAACTATCATCCACTTTTGCAAAAAAACAACTTACATCGTAATTGAGTTGAAAAACATTACCTTTTGTCTTTGAGCCTAATGCAATCATGTCTCCTTCTTTGTTTCTAATAATGCATTTTTTGTCTTTGAATTCCAAATGATAACCTTTGTCAAGTAGCTATCCAACACTTAGTAAATTATGATGTAGTCCATCAACATAGAGAACATCATCTGTCTTGTTCTTTCCATCTAGGGTGATGGATCCTCTGCCTATGATAGGTTTAGGAGTGTTATCTCCAAATATAACCATACCACCTTTGTACTTGTCTATATGAAAAAATCTATGTTTATCACCTGTCATGTGATGAGAGCATCTACTATCAATGATCCAATCAATTTTGATGTCTTCTTTGGAAATTAGGGCTGACTCCTGTGTTTCCTTTTCATCTTCAATGTCCATATGCTCAAGAAATTTTTCCATGTCTTTAAGGGCAACAAATCCAATTTCATCTTCTCCTGAATCTTCATCAGTTATACCTTCTTCAACATGATAGCATTCCTTCCTGTATTTAGGTTTATAATCATATCTAAATTTCTTTACTCTTGCAGGACACTTGGATGCAAAGTGACTGATCTTGTTGCATGAAAAAAATTTGAATGGAAGTTGTCCTTCATATTTCCCTTTGCCTTTCTTTTCTCTTTTAGCAATCATGGCAATGATTTCTTCTACTTCTTCATCAACTTCTTCTTTCTCATTATTGCTAGGGATGTGAGATTTATTACCATGGACTGAAGCTTTGAAGGCTGTTTCACTTTTAGGTTCAGTCTTCAATATTGATATCTCAAATGCAGAGATTTTACTAATCAAAGTCTCTCTCTTGAAGTCTTGTGAAAATTGCATGGTTTCCTCTAGAATACTAATCTCATTCTCATAGTGTGATGTTAAAGTAGTCAACAACTTGTCCATTATATCTTCTTTTGATATTTCTCCACCATTGATTCTGATTCCAGAAACTACTTCATTTATCCTCTAATTGTAGGCTCTAATGTTCTCTTCAGGTAACATCTCAAGACTGTTGTATTTCTTTTTCCATGTCTTTCTGTGTGCATTCTTTTCTTAAACATCTCCTTCAAACATGTCTTCTAAATACTTCCATATTGTGTATGCCTTGTCTAATTTTGTGATCTCAGAAAATTCACTGTCAGATAGTACACTTATAAGGGCTTCTTTGGCAACTGCATTCGCTATGAATGTATCCTTTTGTTTACTAGTAGCATTATCTCTTGATAGGTATTTTAGAGAGGGAATAACAATTTCTTGTGTGGCTATCTCAAAAATGTCAAAACCAACACACTATAGATGTGTTATCATTTTGTTCTTCCAATCCAGATAATTTTCTCCATCGAACTTAGGACTCTCTTTTCTGAAGTAAGACATCTGATCTACCTTAAGCTGTTAGGTTTCTTCTTCAAGGCACTTGGCTCTGATACCAATTGTTAGAATAGTCCCAAAGGATAAATGAGAGGGGGGGGGTGAATCGGTTATCAAGTAATTTAATTCTTTTCTTTTATTAACTCCAGAATACAATAAAGTAAATGCAGATTCAGATAACATAATAAACAACACCACAATTTGGTTACGGGGAAACCAAATGGTAAAAAATCCAGTGGGAATTAATACCTACAATGAACTATACTTGTTTATAATAATCCCTATTAGAAGATCTTGCAACCCTGATAGGAGTTGTTCTTTACTATGCAATAAGTATAGTGACCTGGTTAAGGGTCTGACCCTGTTAGGAGTCTTTTACAAATAACCTCGTTAAGGGTGAGGACTCATTGTCCAAAAGCTTACTTCTTTAATGGTGAAGGCTACAACCTTCTATAGAAAAAATATGCACTATATCTGATGATGAACTGTAGAGTAAACCTGTTGTCTTGATCAGTTCCAGTGTATTGTAATCTTTCACTTCTTATTCACATAGATCCTTGATGAATAAAACTCAACTGATATTCTGCTTTGCACTTTTTCTGTATCTTTTCTTTTCATTCACACTTAGCATTCCAAAAATGACTTGCTATACATATCTTCCTCAAAGTATAAGATCAAGGGACCTATTAGACAACTCTTCATAACATCCTTGTCGGCTTTACTAATCATGCAAGCATAATTACAACTGCGCAATATAAACTGAATAGACGCGACGCTTCACTAAGTCGGCCTCACCAAATTAACTCTAACTTTGCAATCTTGTTGAAACACATTTGGCACCTTTAGATAACTATCATAAACTCATAACTTAACTTGAATATACACATGCATATCCTAAAGATAGGCACAACTCAAGAACCAATGCAATACATCGGCTCTGTACAAACAAACTCCAAAAACTGTAACTGCCACATAACATAATTACTCAACACAATAGAAACTTCATATCTAAGTTTGCGTGTATGAACATAACATAATAAACATGTCTACAACATGAACATAATTGTGCAAGGCTTGATAACATCATTCTGATAAGTACATACAGAACACTGTTGTATATTATATGTTGTCATCAATGACAAACATACAATCAACTAGCTGCCATAAGTAAATCTCCAACAAATACTTCCAACTATCATATCCCATATCCCACATATCACCCCTGCATAACTATCTCATACCCATATTTTCCTAGGTCACTCATTTGAGCTAAAGTTGTACCAACATATTGTGATCAACACCAAAATCAGAAAAATCAGAAAAAGCAAAAAATAGAAAAAAGAAAAAAAAGTAAAAAAAGAAAAACAGCAAGAAAAAGAAAAAAAACAAAAACAAAGAAAGAAAAAGAAAAATAAATAGAAATTAGTTCATCCACTGGTGAAAACTTGGCAAACAAGCACCTTGGACAGGTACCATGATGAAAACCTCATAAACAGACGTCATGTGTAGTTCCTTCATCCAATTTCTCTTCACACTTAGGGGAAAGTTCCTTTTAGCCACCATCCATCTACCATCCATATCTTGTCTTGTCCTTTTCACTTCCTCCATCATCCTATGGATCTTGATGAGAAATATATAGAACATGATATCTACATGCTTTTGGACATCTCTTGATATCCATCTCCCATCACTCGTCTTTATCCACCTATCCTTTTATCCACCCATCCTTCCTTCCATATATCCTTCTGCACTATCTTCCTCCCTTATCCACCCTTCATCCTATCTTTCATTCAACTCTATCATCCTCTTGTTATCCTCTCTTCCATCCTATCGTACCCCCTCCTAATGCTTCCTCACATGCATGATCTATCCTAAGTGGGGGCATTATGTTCCTTGGTGACATCATCCATGGAGACCTTCTTGTATCCACCTATCATTTCTGAATCCTCCTCTCCTATCCATAATCCTTCACCTATCCATCCATTCCTTTACCAAAATCCTTCCATCCAATGCTTCCCTCTCTGCATTCCCCACCATCTCCTCCATCTTCCAATTCCTCCTTTCATATATCCCATCACTTGTTTCTTCCCTTGTCATTGGTATCTAGCTCTAGGCTATCCTCATGCACCCAATGCCACCCATTCCAATCCTAATTCTCCTTGTTACCTACCATCACATGCAAATCCTATCCAAATCCTCTAGCTATCCAAAGTCAAGCAGTAATCAACCCATCCAAGCACACCCTTAGCCTTGCTACAAGATTTGGTCACAATCCACTCATCATCATTGGGATGCATCCTTCCCAATCCTTGTGTTTTCTTTGGGATTACATCATTCCTACATCTAGAGCACAACATTCACTATTCCTCTATCTTGGCCTTCTAGCTCAACCGGGGAAACATCATGTATATCTGCCTCATCTCATCCATTATCCCTGAGCTTCAGCCCTATAAATATCTTTTTTGTGTTAGTCTAGTCTTGTTTCCAGTCTGTCTTATACATATCTCACGTCCTTGGTCAATCTCCTTGTAGAAAGTGATCCAGTTTCAGATCCACATTCCCGTGCTTCAGCAAGTTCCTTTTGATAAAATCTTATTTTAGCAATTTGATCATCATCACATCTTTGGCCAATTAGATTCACATTTGACATCTCCATGAAAATGGGTCCTTGAGGATGTATCCTTCCCCTTGTTGACCTAAATCCAATCATCTTTCTGAAAATGGGTCCTCGAGGATGTATCCTTCCTCTCGTTGACCAAAATCTAGATCATTATCATCACTAGGTTCATGTAGAATGTATCCTTCCTCTTGACCTAATATCAATCCAATAATCATCCCATATCATTGATCTCTCTGGAAAAAGACATCTTGTTATTGAATTTTTGATCTTAAAATTTTATTTTGGTTCTTGGTTATCATTCCTAATTCTCTCGGTTGTTCTCCTCCTCAAAGTTGCCATGATTCTTTATATCATAGTATGCTGTGGATGGATGCACCTAGGATTGGGAACTTGATCTTTTTGTTTTCTTCTTGTGATTCAGTCAGATATGACCCTTGCATGTATATTATTCGGTCGGGTTCACATGTTACACTTGGGAAATGTTATTTTCTTGTGGGATTTTGCAACATCATTTTGACCATGGCTCTTCTGGGACTCATGTGTGATGCTAGGGAAACCCTTGCATGTTTATTGTGTCATTCCTCTACAACATTGGTGATAAGGCCTCATGTTCCTAGTAACCTTGGCATGGTCTCTAACGTTTCTATATCAAAATAAGTGCTCAACTAAATGGCTGTATTCCATCCTAGAATACCCCTCGCTCAAGCTTCAAGAAAAATCCTTCCCACCATCGAATCCCCAACAAAGCCATCCCTTTTAGTCCAATCAAATCTCGTCTCAAACCTCACCCTTCATCCTTGATGCAAACCTGACTATCCCATCCCTCATTCTTCTATCCCATCCCTTTTTCTTCTACCCCCTTCCTTTTTTCTTCTATCATGTCTCTCCTAGATGTCTCTTTTTGATATGCCTCTAGGGTTACACCTTTTCTCCTTGTCACCCTCTCGAGGAGGCATCATCCTGGTCATTCTATTATAATTCTCTCCTAATCGTCACTCTGGGGAAACTTCATTGCATATGTCCACATCTTATCAACCTAGTCATCCTATTCTAAATCTATCCTAATCATCACTCTGGGGAAATTTTTTTTCCTACATCTACATCTTTGCATCATCTATTGTTTTAAACATCTTTGAAATAGTGCTATTCTAACACTGTCGAAGAGGGGCAAAATGTAGACACCTAAATCTGATTAATACATCTAATCATATTCAGTGCCTTCTAGGGCATATCAACTAAGTAATTAAGCATTACCTAATTGACCTATGTCATCCCCTAGCCCTAATGAATCTAATTAATTGGCTATAGTCTTGATTAATTATCAAAAGAAACCAATAGCTTAATAATTAATTAAAACCCTATTCTCCTATTATTGAATGAATATGTCATTTATGTAATTCAATTCATTAATATTCCCTTTAACCCCTGACCTAACCTATCCCAACCACCTAACCTTGAGTTCTAAGTCAACCCAACCTCTTCACACATGCCAACCTAACCTATCTCAAACACCTAACTCATAGTTCAAACTGATCCCAACCTCTTCACCATCCTAATCCTAATCCTAATCCTAAACTCTCCCTAATGATGCCACATTCCTAATCTTTGGACTAGGAATTCATTCCCTTCCTCAAAGTCAACTTTCTCAATCCATCCTCATCCAAGTGCATTTAATGCTCTTACATCCTCATTAATGCCTCATTAATGACTCTTACACTCCTCATTAAGGATCTTACACCCTCATTAATAACCTTATCTTCTAGAGTCTTCTTGGATCTCTTCCCTAAATGGTCACATTCCTCCCTCTTTTCAACCCAATCATATTGTGACACTTGTCACAATATGATGCACTTGAAGAAGCACAATCCATGTGCTCTCTTATAGGTGCATCTGGGCCTCTCCTCAGGATTGCATCTTGACCCTTGATTCCTCACCCATTTTCTATAAAAGAAACCTCATTCCTTCATAATTTAATCCACCTTCCATGTAGAGTTATAATTCTATTTTGAGAGAAAATCATAAATCCATCTTATAGAGAAGATTTATAATGCTAGTTTAAGATCACAGCTTGAAGCTTGAAGAACATCCATGAGAACACATCCACAACAAATGGCCAAATCCAATGAAAAAAATAGTGTTTGAATGAGCTTGTAGGAGGTTTGCACTTTCTTCATTTAGCTTATTTCAAGTTTTCATTTTATGTCTTAGCATGTATGCAGTTTAGATTATTAGTTATTGAGTGTTTTGATTCATTATTATGCTCCCTTCTAATTTTCATAGCTCACAATACCTGAGCATGAAATCCGAGAAAGTATTACCAATGAGAAGAACCAAAGTAACCTGAGAAAAAATTCATAGTGTTTCTCGACGGATAGACAACCTTGACGGAGATGCCCGAGGAGAACTGAAGTGTTGGCTGAGCTAACAAGGAGTTAAACACTGAAAAGAACTGGTGTTCAGAAATGACAAAAGAATTAGCTGGCAAGAGCTAAAGAAGGAGTTAACTGGTTGTTTACATTATTTTCATCAAAAAGTCAAAATCCAGAGATAAGCCAAAGTTTTAAAGTTATTTTATTCTAGTTGTCTAAGAGAAATCTACGGGATAAAACTGAAGTGAAACTTTAAAGAAAGAAAGGCAAGAATTGTGGATCACGCCAAGAACAAGAAAGACAAGGACTTAGAAACATTGAAATTATGTCTATAAAGAGACAAGATAATTTATTTTGAATTAGGGGTGAATAGAGAAGAAGATGCTGGTGAGATATTGGTGAAGAACAACTTCATACAGTCCTGATCAATCAAGCTAAAGAACAGAGCTAAAGTTTTATGCAGACACTAAGCAACAGAGAAACACAACATCGCCAAGAATAAAGAAGTGGAGCAAAGGTATTAAAGGTAGACATTGATCAGAAATGTATTATGAGCTTACAATAGATCTAGACATCTAAAAAGCATATTTGTTTATATGAACAGATCATATACTATTTCAGTTTAACCATTGATTCAGAAAGTCTCTTAACTGAGCAGGATCTAGTAATCCTTTATATATTGAGATACATCCCAAGGAGTATCAAAAGGTTAATTCATGAAGATAGCATAGTGAAATTTCAGATATCAAGTGATTAATTTTTAGTGATAAATCCTCTAACAAGGTCACACTTAACAATGTGTTTGTAACCTTCAACAAGGTTGGCTCTTCACCAAGCTCACTTCAAAAGAGCGAAAGTTTTGGGTTACCGGTCCCAAGTGGTTTTTCTCTTAACAATGTTTCCACATTAAAAATCCATGTGTCAATATGTTAATGAGTCATTACTTTAGTGTTTTGCATTACACATAACTAATCTGGATTGATCAGTAAGCATTAAGTTATTTACTGCATTTTGGTAAAAGCTATAAAAGGATAAACTTCTATTCGGTAAATCTTAAGAAAAGGGATAAACAGTGAACTCCGAGAAGTAGTTAATTGATATGATTATTTAAGGGCATACATATTGATGGAATGAAGATAACTAGAGATTTACAATTGTGGTATAAAGTTTTGGATTATTTTTTGAGGCCACTGATTCACCCCCCCTCTCAGTTATTCTAACACATCAAGTATTTTCCTTCTTGACCATTCAACTTTCTCAAATCATCTTTACACGCTCATCTCGATGATATAACCATTAAAAAATTGTTTCTAGCTATCCATGGACATTCTCTAATGAATTTTGACCAATAAAATTTGACTTAAAAAATTATTTAAATCACCGATACCAATCAAACCATTAGCCATTTAGAAACTTAAGACTTTTCAAATATCATTGTTTATCCTTTGAAATATCTCATTGATGAACTATAATTGATTGAATGTTTGAAGATGATAAGTTGATGGTCAATGAGCTACAAAAGTGAATGCAAGACATTAAATCAATTAATGTATTGTATTTTCATTGACATCAACTTGATATAATCCGATTGTTCATATACATATTGTCATAAAATTAAAGAGCTGACCGAATAGAAAAAGTTTATGTGGTCGGTAAAACATAAAATTTTTTGTATACACCAAGTGGTAGTAAACACCGGCGGATAGTGCACACCGATGGACAATGAACATCGAGCAGTTCACAGTGTATACCGAGCACCACAGTAACTGAGCAAGTGGTTACCGAGAAAGAGATATTTACCGAGCACAACTAAAGTCAATGACCGAGCTAACTATATTTGATGACCGATTAGAACTAAAGTTCAAGAATGATAAAACTACTTAGCTGGCAGAGCTATATTTAGAGATTGAATGATTGATTTCTTTATTCTTAATGATCAGTTAAACTAAAACATGAAATATATTTAAAGCATAGTTATCAAGGAGAGATCTACGGAATAAAACTAAAGCAGAGCTTTACAGGATAAAGCAAGCATGGCGAGTTTTACGGATCAAGAAGTGATCTATGAAAAAAAAAAGAAGATTGAGTGAATAATCATGTCTATATAAAGAGACAAGGAATTCATTATGAAGAGAGGAATTCTGAATATAATTTTGGTGAAGATAGAATTCATCATGCAAATCTGATCATATAGGCTGAAGAACAGAGCCAAAGAATTCTCTAGACACCGAGAAAAAGAGGACGGAGCATTCATCGAGAAGAACAAAATAAAGAAAGAGAGAAAAGGGATTGAAGAGAATATTGATCAGAGAGGTATTATTGGAATAAAAATAGATCTGAATATCTACAAGTTAAAGTTGTATTTTGAACATATCATTTACTGTTTCAGTTTAATCATTGATTCAGAAAATCTCTTAACTGAGTGGGATTTAATAGTCCTTAATGTATTGAGATACTCAAGAGTATAAAAAGGTTTTCTTGTTGACAACATAGTGAGTGCTAGGTAAAAAGATAAACTATTAATTTTGAATCCTCTAACAAGGTCATACTTAACAGTGTGTTTGTAACCTTTAATAGGGTTGGCTCTTCACCGAGCTCACTTCATAAGAGTGAAAATTTTGGGTTATCGGTCCCAAGTGGTTTTTCCCTTAACATGGTTTCCACGTTAAAATATATGTGTCAAATGTGTATTTCTTTCATTGCATTGATATTCTATTTTACACATTAGTAATACTGGATTGGTTGGTAAACAATGAGTTAATTGCTGCTACTCGATAAAGTCTAGTAAAGATAAACAATATATCTTACCGAGAAGTTTATATTTGTTAAAATTATTTAAGGCATACATCTTGATGGACTAAAAGATAACTGATAATATTGTAATTGAGATATAAGTTTTGGTTGGATTTTTGGAATTATTTTAAGGCCACTAATTCACTCCCCTCTCAATTATTCTAAAAATTGGTATTAGAGCTTTGGTGCTTGGAATAGATTTTAAATACTTAAGCTAAAGATCACAAGATGAGTAAAAGGGATGTGCCTAAGTTGAAAAAATACAAATTTTCATCATGGAAAAGTAGGATAATACTTCATCTATCAGGTATTGGAAATGATGTCACACAATACTTAGATACTAAATATATTGTACCTACTGGACCTCTGTCTGTTGATCAATTAAGAGAGAAACATGAACACAATTATATGATGATAGAACTTGCTTCTTCACTATCCAATGCTAAATTTGAAGATGTCAAATCTTGCACCTCTACAAATAAAATGTGGGACAAACTCAAGCTAGTACATGGAGGAGATGCAAATGTGCTGAGAGATAAAGTTGAAAGCCTAAGAGGAAAGTTTCATGACCTGAAAATGAAAGAAGAAGAGAACATCACTCAGTACAGTGACATAATCAAAGAAGTTGTTAATGCTATCTATGGAGTAGGAGGAGTACTTGAGGAAGAAATAATTGTAAGTAAGATTCTAAGAACTTTATTGCCCGTTTATGCTATTAGAGTTTCTTCAATTCAAGAAATGAGAGAAGTAGCTAGTAACAATGTTACTCTTGATAGTTTGATTGGAAGACTTATTTCATTTGAGATGAACAACTATGACAATAGTGTCTTACCAACTATTAAGTCTACATTCAAATCTTCTCTGCAAATAAGCAAATCTAGTCACAAACACACTATGAGAAATGATAGTGACAATGATAGTGATGAAAAAGAACTTGATAAACTTGAAGCACTAATGGCTAGAAGATTATATAGAGGTCAAGGAAGATATAAAGGTAAATTGCCATTGGTCTATTTCAATTGCAAAGAAATTGGACATTTTGCTGCTAGATGCCCTAACAAGAGAAAGGATGAAAGAAACAATGACAGATCTTATGAAAAGAAGCATGAAAGAAGTGATGACTGAGACTACAGAAGCAACCAACACTCTAACAGAATAGATAAATGAGATTACAAGGATAAAGGAAAGAAGGCTTGTTACCTGGTTGAGAACAAAGCTAAAAATTCTACTACTGATTCTAATGAAGATGTTGAGGTAGTATTTGTTGCTATGAAGGATTATTCAGACGAAGAAGAAAGGTATAGTGAAACTGCACTCATATCTAAAGTTAACAAAAATGATGTCTCAATTATTGATAGTGGCTGTACTCATCACATGATTGGAGATAAAAAAATTTTTTGAAACTTTTGAATATTATAATGGTGGATTAGTTAGGATGGGTAATGACTCACCTTGCCTAGTTGAAGGAAAATGAACTATCATGTTGAATAATTTGATCAGATGTGAAAATGCATATTGGGTGAAAGGACTTAACTATAATATATTGAGTGTTTCACAGTTGAACAACATAGGACATCGAGTTGCATTTGAGAACAAAAAGGGAAATATCTATGATGGAATAGGAAATTTGATCAGTACTGGTGAACAAATAAAAAGTAATCTATTCTAGCTTGATGATATTGAAATCACTTGTTTATTGGCTAGAAATGAAGATGTTTGGTTGTGGCATAAAAGGCTATGCCATGTGAATTTTGGCAACATGGTTAAGATAAGTAAGAAAAGACAAGTGAGAGGCTTACCGAGTATTTCAAAGCCTAACCATGTTATGTGCAAGAATTGTCAAAAAGGAAAAATGAACAAGTCTAGTTTCAAGAGAAAAATGTACACATCTAATGCTATTCTAAAGTTAGTCCATACTGACTTATGTGGACCAATGAGAACAAAGAGCTATAATGGTGATAGATAATTTATTCTATTTGTTGATGACTATTCTAGGATGATGGCTGTTATGTTATTAAAATAGAAATATGAAGCATTTAAGATGTTCAAATGGTATAAAGCTAAAGTCGAAAAGAAAAGTGGAAAAGAACTGAAATGTTTAAGATTAGATAGAGGAGGAGAATTTATTTCTGATGAATTCACTAACTTTTGTAATGAGCATGGGATTACAAGACAGGTTTCTGCACTGAGAACACTACAACAAAATGGGATTGCTGAAAGGGGGAATAGATCAATTATTGATTGTGCTAGAACACTGATGATTGAAAAAGGAATCACACAAACATTCTGGAGAGAAGCTATAAGTACTGCTGTCTATATAGTAAACTGAGTTCAATTGAAGAAAGACACCAATAAGACACCTTATGAGCTATGGTATGGATACACATCAAATGTGAGTTACTTTAGAATTTTTGGAAGTCAATGTTATCTATTGAAAGATGACAAAAATGGGAAACTTGACTCTAAAAGTGATGAAGGAATATTTCTAGGATATTCTACTAAAATCAAAGCTTATAAATGTCTGAACAAATCTTCTAACAAAATAATTGAAAGTGCAAATGTTAAAGTGGATGAATTTGCTGAGAAAAATGATGAGGAAAGTAGAAAGGAACCTGAAGATTACAACAGATTTGTCTACAATGAAGAACCTGACACCTTGCCTGAGCGACAGGACAATGCAACCGAGCAACAGGTCGCACACACCGAGAATCAGGAAAATGCTCACAATGCTGAACCAAGTGACAATGAGGATCAAAATGAAGATCAGAATGTAGATCAAAATGAAGATAAAAATGGAGATCAAAATGAAGAACATAGATCTGAAATTGTACTTGCTAAATATGTTAGAAGACACCATCAACAGGACCAAATCATTGGAGACAAAAGAGTTGGAATGAGACCAATAAGTAAGTCTCTTAACACTAGATGTTTGATTTGTGATTTTGAGCCTAAATCTATTAATATTGCACTTGAGAATCAAGAATAGTTTAGTGCAATGAATGAAGAGATTGAACAGATCAAGAAGAATAAAACATGGACATTAGTACCTAGACCGAGTGACAAAAAATGTCATGGGAACCAAATGGATTTTTAGAAACAAACTGAATGAGAATGGAGAATTCACAAGGAAGAAAACAAGAATGGTATGCAAAGGGTATGCACAAGAAGAAGGTATTGACTATGGAGAAACCTTTGCACCCATTTCTAGACTAGGAGTAAGAACTCTACTTGCTTATGTTTCTTTTAAAGGATTCAAAGTATACTAAATGGATGTTAAATCTGCATTTCTGTATGAAATACTAGAACAGGAAGTATACATTGAACAACCTGAAGGGTTTGTTGATCCTGACAAGAGGAACATGGTTTGTAGACTACACAAAGCCTTATATGTATTAAAAGAAGCACCGAGAGCATGGTATGAAGGACTTCACTCTTATATAATTTGTATTGGATTTGTCAAAACAAGTGACAACAATAATCTATATTTGAAAGGAGATACTGATGATAAGACTTTGATTGATGAGATATTTTTTGATGATATCATATTTGGAGGTAATGATATGCTATGCAAGTCATTTGCTAATGAAATGAGCAAAGAATTTGAAATGTCGATGTTCGGAGAGATAATTTTTTTCTTGGCCTAAAGATTCTACAACAAGATGAAGGCATCTAGATCACATTATCCAAATACATCAAAGAAGTTCTGAAGATATTCAAGATAGAGGACTCCAAACCAGTTGGAGCACCTATGGAAACCAAATCCAAATTAACAAAGGAAGAGAAGAAAACTGAGGTAAATCAGACCTTATACATATCTATGATTGGAAAACTAATGTATGTTGTACATACTAGACCCGATATAGCACATGCAATCGGTATAGTTGCAAGATTCTCTACTAATCCTAAGGAATCATTCATGAATTCTGTCAAAAGAATTTTGAGATATCTAAAGAATACTGAGGACTATGGTTTGTGGTACAATAAAGAAGGAAAATTTGAGCTACAAGTTTATATTGATGCTGATTGGGCTGGAAACTTAGATGATAGAAAGAGAACAATAGGAGGAACATTCTTTATGGGTGATAGACTTGTCATATGGATAAGTAAAAAAACAAGGATGTATATCACAATCAACTGTAGAAGTAGAATATGTGGTTGCTGCTCCAAATTGCTCTAACATTGTATGGATCAAGCAATTGTTGGAAGGTATGAATGAAAAAATTCTTGACCCAATAATTCTCTATTGTGATAATACTAGTGCTATAAACATATCAAAGAACCCTATGATCCATGCTAAGACAAAGCACATAGCTATTAAGTATCATTACTTGAGGGAACAAGTACAAGAGAAAGAGGTGATACTAGAATATGTACAATCCAAATAACAAATAGCAAACATATTCACAAAACCATTGCCAAAAGATACATTTGAGTACCTAAGGAATAGACTAGGGGTTCTTCCCTTGTCTAACACTAGTAGAATTGGCACCTTTTTTTGACTAGAAATTGGTCTAAGTTTCTACCAATATTGGTTGAATGATCCACAAATTTCTTTGTCATTATTTTACTAGTCAAAATTTTGACACATGGTGGATAAGGTCGAATGTTCTACTCCAATATTGGTCAAAAGTGGCAATTGAAATTGGCTAGTTCTAAATTGTGGTTTCAACCAAAAGTTGTCAAAATGTTTGGCCTGTCTGACAAGGATGCTAAACCCACAATGCAAACATTTTGACACAAAATGGTCAATATGTAGAGCAACCTACCTGGCGGTCTCAACCAAACTTTGTCAAAATGTTTAGCCCATCCGACCTGGATGCCATACCTACGACAAAACATTTTGACATAAAATAGTCGATATGCAAACCAGCTTGTCTGAGGGTTTTGACCAAAATGCATCAAAATGCTTAGCACATCTGACTGGGATGCCAAACCCATGATGAAATATTTTGACACAAAATGGTTGAGAGTTCGACCAAGAAGAAATGTTGCAAAAAAAACACCTGAAGATAAATATCCAGAGTAATCACCAATGACATCCTGGTTGGTGATTAGTCTAGATATTTATCTTTAGGTGTTACTTTGCATTAATATATATTTAGATGACAATTTTAAAAAATACAATGCAAGTTGATATGTAACAGAGAAAAACATAAAAAATAGACCAATCATTCAACATCCAAAATTTTTAGAGATCGAAAAAGTTACAAACCATGAAGAAAGCTATTCCAACTCTAAGACAATCCTAACTAGCCATCACCTTGAGCTTTGATGTATCCTATAATACAAAAAAATTTCTTTGCTCACATGTTCGTGGAATGCATCAAAATTGTAATTCATAGAAATTGAGTAATATGTAATAGAACATAAATCCAATACTTGTAATGCATATCCACACCAAACCAAGGTGTGCTTAAACATGTTGTAGAAGATAAAAAGCATCACCTTCTTCAACATGATAACTCTATGCATCATTAAGACCACCTTTCCAATTTCCAAAGTTAGTCTATCCTCCTCCATTCTTTGCTTAAGACGTACTATTTCTTGGTTTGGAGATTGGTTTGACCTTTTCGCTGACCAACAAACAGGTTCCAAGGACTGTCACCAAAACAAACATTTGACAAGTTCATATACAAAACCCTTTGGATATGGTGCATGTTAAAATAAAGTATGCAACAAATCCTAATTAATCTAGCAAGGAGAATAATACAAGGTTTTCAATCTAACTAAATTTCAGTAAACTAGGGAATGTGAACTAAAGAGAAGAATAGAGAAGACTGACATGGATACACCCTCCTTGTTGGGTTCAATGTCAAACCACAAAGTGATGCAGATATCCAACTAAATGATGGTAGATGAATAATTACAGGATGCTCCTTGTGAATGCTCAAGTCGCCTATGAAGAGTTGAGGCCAGTAAATAGTATGTAGTGAAAATTCAAAGTTGGTATCTTTCATTTAGCAGTTGCCTCTTTATAAGAATCAACTTCTATGATTGAGATACTCTTGTAACAACAAAATTACCAATTGAAATGAAATAATCAAGTGATAAAATTTTCAAAAATAAAAGTAAAATAAAAAAACATCTTAAAAATCTTACATTCCATAACCACTCATCTTGCTGAATCTTGAAATAAAATTGAAAACTTTTTTTGACTAATTAGGTGGGATATAGCATATTATTAAAAAATAAATCATTTGATTATACTGTACAGTTATAAATTTAGTGGAAAAAATAAATCTGAATGAGTGGGATCTTAGGTAACCTAGAACTAACCAACTTCAGGACCTTCGCAACCCTTGTATTGATCCTAAATATATCTCATAGCCATTAAACATCCCCCATCACTAGGCTCACTCTACTTCCAACATATAGTCCACATTGGAATGAACATTTATCTGGTTGTGTACAAGCCAGATTCATGCCCCAAACATATATGAACATTACTCTAGTTTGAAAAGATAAAAAGGTCACCATTCTCAATTAAAAACTCCACACCCATTAGCTAAAGATGTCTATTTATTTAGCTCATATGAACATGAACCCACCTTCCTATGTTCCTGCAAACAAATTGGACATTTCAAGGCCATTTTGTATGCAAAATCACATTCATTACTTATTTTCTCAATGATTTGAGACAAGTTCATGCAAAACCACGCATTAACTAAAAACTCTTCTTCTTGTCTCACTAAGAAAAGAAATCATCTCAATAAATCTAAATACACAAGGTAAATTTATTAGATATTAGTTTAGAAGAATGGTCTTTTTACATTTTTCCAGACAAGCTTATATGACCAGACAAGATATGAAGCAAGATTGCCTGCAAAAATGTTCCATTCTAGCAAAATATTTACCATTAAAAATATGCATCTTGAGTTCTTTTTTGGCCCATAATTGTATTAAATAAAGTACATTAAAAGCTTATGCAGTGAAAAGGAAAGACCAAATAGAGGAAGCTAGTAAAATGAAAAGAGTAAGGATCAATGCTAAAGAAAAATTCCAATGCACATCTATCTTGTAAGCTTTGGATGCTATAGCTAATTAACTTAAACTATTCTCTGCCAAATTTTTAAAACAATGCCCAGAGAATGTATATACCTCTACAACATTAAAAATTGTACAAAATTTATAGAGCCCCATAAAGCTAGTTGTGTCCATAAAAACCTCGGTGTCCGCTGATCTAATCACTATCTGCTCCATTATTAGCTGCACCACCTGGTAATTAGCCATTGCTTCCTTGTATCTTTTCTAATCAGCCCTGGCCTTCAATTCATAAGATTACTTCTCCTCAGTTGTAAAGCCATATAATATATCATCAGCAAAAAGAACCATCACAGGAATAATAAAGGAGAGTTGATGATTTTGAAAAATGAGTACCTAAACCAGAACTAAATTGAACACATCAACTTTCATACACACTTGACATCTTTTTCAATCGATCTCCAAGGGTCCTTCCAATATCAGTGAATGCCATTCCAGGGTTGCTCTTTTTGATATTCTACAAATATATGTAAATATATCAGGTTGTTGAAGGATGTAATTGACACTCATAATAACTAAAATTAGAAATATACTATCTATTTGATTTTTCAAAAAAAAATTGAATCTTCAATCTTAATACTTTAGCTCATCTATTTGATTGACTTAACCTTAATACTTTAGCTCATCTATTTGACAAACTTGGGTACATAGTAAAAGCTGGGTACATAATTCAATATTAATTTGCATCTCCCATGAAAAGAAAGTCAACACTAACAAGTATATGTTGAATTATGGGACTTGGCTCTGAAGACATCAAAATATTCAGCGTAGAAGTGCCAATCAAATATTTTGCACATATATGAAAAAAAAAATGAGGCTACAAAAAGAGTGAATTGAAAACCTCCCTGCGCATTACATTTTGTAGAAAATGCCCATACAAAAGAACAAAAATAGAAACAACTATTCAGCTTTGAGACCAACCCAGCATCAACCAAAGATGTACTAGGGATCCTATTTCTGAACATTTTTTCTCAGATCAATATCGAGGGAGTTAAACCATAGATAATAGGAAACTCCATTATAGGAATGTGGAACACATACCCATCCCCATACCTCCCATCATCTTCAAGAACATATCTCTAAGGCCTGTGTAGGAGTTTCCATACAGCTATGAATGTTGTGCCAAGTAATGCAAGCCCCTTTAAGATAGAATTATACTTTTCCCTTTAATATATGTTTAGATGTCATGGATTGTACGATCCATGAATTTTGTATACACTTGAAAAATATTTATGATAAATATATCTAAAAATGTTATTTCCTTCATAAGTAAAATCAACTTTTATACTTGTATGTGGTCAAAGCAGCTTCTATTTGATTAGTTTATTGCTTCTTTGAATTTTATTTATCAAAGAGTGTGTAATACAAGTTTTAAATCCTTTAAAGCTCCATATTTTGTGGTTTTTTTCAACTTTTGAAGTCTTGGCCAAGTTTTGAGTGTTGGGTCAAAGCCCGGTTCAAGAAAAGAAACAACAATGGATGAGAAATTCGGCGTTTGTTTTCCACAACCACCATTTTAAGCTAAAGAAAACTCAAAGTTAGATACGTTGGAGTTGATAATTATTTATAAATTATAATTGTTGTTTTCATTAATTTTCTAAAGTTGTTTCTTATTTTTACATGACATGTTTTGTGTACACAACTAATGTATAAATTTAATTTAACAAGATCAAGTAGCATAAGGAAGATCGATTGATAAAACTGCAAGATCAATCAAGATTCTGAATGATCAAAAATGATATAGAGATAGATTTAGATGAAGATTTTGATATCTTGGGGAAGCGAAGGTTAATTTGGAGCAAACTGATGAAATTTGGAGAGGCTACAACCCTGGAGCATTATCAAGAACATCGGCAGAACTCTAATGAGCATAGTTTACAACAACAAGAGTCATTCGCTCACAACACTTTTAGTTATTTTGTACTTCAAAATCAAACTATGCACTTCAAGTATGTTACTATGTATTAATTCCACTCTTTTTCTTATGCAAGTAGTAAGTATATTTCCTTTAGATAAAAAGAGGTATGAGTTTTTACATTTTATTTCTAATATTTCTATATTCTTGGGAATCCTAGTTATCTTTTGGGTTGCCGAGATATTGCCCAAAAATATTTTTTCTACTATCCTGTGCATATCCAAATGATAGAATAAAATATTTGGTACACCAAATATTGGAATATGCTATGTTTTATTTAGTTCTTCCATATCATTTGCATGCCTATGTTCACTACATATTTAAGGTCATAATTCATGACCCTTTGACACACACCCATCCATAATCCCAAATCAAGATTATTATTAAATACAAAACAATAAAACTCTACTTATTCTTAAAAACACTGGATAATAAATGTTCAGAGATAATCAATGTAAATAGACAAGCACATGTCATTCCCTTATAAATAGGAAAGAATAATGATACTCAGGAAGTGAAAGATAATGATTGTTTACCTCTCTTTCAAGTTGAGAAAAGAACATGAACCCAGACATAGCCCTTTTGGGAGCATTTGGATCTTTCTTTTTGTGCTGCTTCTTTTTCTTCCCTCCCCCTTCCTTGTCATCCTTCATCTTCTTACATGCAGTAGAATTAGGGGCAACCGTATCTTTTTTCTTCACTTCTTTTTTTTGAGGTTTCTAAGATAGCCACAAATCTATTTTAAATTAGAAATGATAAATTATAACTTTTACAATCACTAGCATGTACAAGCTCAACCCATATGCATATGCAGAAATTTTTGTTAGCATTTTGGCCAGCCAAGATGAAGCTAAAACAAAAATTTATGTGCACATTATATGAGCTCACTAATGCCAATAAATGAAGATTATGAAGCACATTTTTCTCACTAGTGTTGCTACAAAGATTTAGTGCAATGTAATATAAAGTTAATAACACACTACATTTGAGCTTGGGGATCTAATGTAGCTAAAAGATTAGCCTATTGCTAAAGAAGCACTTTCCCATTATATAATAGGTACCAATATGGCGTGAGCACAATAATATAAGCTATTAAAAAAAAATGAGTTCAATTTGTTTGTCATAAGGTAGTCTCATGCTAAAAATGAAAGTACAAGGCATGCAACATACTTCTTGTTCTTCTAGACTTTTACTTGCATCCGATCCCTCTTCATCTGAATCATCTATTGGTGATCCAACATCATCCCTTTTTTCCACAAATTCTTCATCCTATAACCAATCAAACAAAACATTTACTTTCATCACTTTACCAATCATCTTGCCAACAAAAAAAATGTACAAATACACCAACAATGCCATATACCTCTTCATCACTGTCATCTTCTTCCCCAACACTTGCATCACGTTGATTTCTAATACGCTCATGATGCGGATCTACAGCTTCATCATCATAATTTTGAAGAACTGCTGCCACTCCACCAGTAGTCTGTGTGTCTCCCAAGTTGATGATTTTCAAACCCTTAGAGCTACATTGAGGGTTAACAATTATAGGTTAGCATTAAAGTTAAATATTCCAGCACACTATCTACAACCATCTAGCATGGAAAAATATTGGAGGCGTAATTACTTAGACTTGAAGGCATGTTGATATAAGAAAAGTGAAATCATACTTTATGAAATTGAAGAGATTGTGATATTCATTTCTCTGAATATTGCGGAACTGATGTTCTTGTTCACTCTTCATCTTTATAATAAGGTCAAAATAATGAGAAGACATACTGCTCGCACCGCCAGCACCATGCCTTTCAAACTCAAGATAGTCAATCTGAAGGAATGGTACAAAGAGATCAAATTAGAAGTAAATAATGTTAGTTTACACTTGTTCTAAGTAAAGTAAGAAGATGAAGTTAAACATACACAAAATAAAACTATTTTTCAACTTCACAAACACAAAATATCTCTAGTAGTCAGATTCATCGCAAAACAATTATTTATAAACCAATGGGACTAGTAAATCTAACCTCATCATGAAGAATAAGTGTTGGGGGTTTGGGAAATAAGAAAAACCCTTTTTCAAGAGGATATGAGATTCCATCTTCTACCTTAAGAGAAGATCTCACAGCATACCCATCTTGACAGCTACGAAATTTCCCAGGTCGTGTAACTTTGGACCCAGATAGACCGTGAAAAATTTGTGTAAATACTTCATGTGAGAGCCCTTGAGAATTATAACATGGAGTGGAACACAAAATAAATTTAATATTAAGTTTAACAGCTAAAACCTCAACAAAAATGTTGAAGATCATGACAAGCATAAGAACTGCTATTTCTTAATCCACTCAATAACAGAATATTATTAGTGACATAGAAGAACAAAGGTAAAAAATAATAGAAAATATGTAACATAAGTTTCTTGTTATAATTATAATACCAAAAGTAACAGATGCCAAACTAGAAATGTGATGTTCTAAGGCAAACATTTTGTTTGGTTTTATAATTGACACCAGGAAAACTTCAAAGTTCTACTATGAATCACAGTTAACCAATTGTAAAATTAATGTTTATTTAGAATCTCAATGCAATCTCATTTTCTGGCTTTAATATCAAACCCAGAAAATCTAAAATTAGGACTTTCCAAGATAATGTCAAATTTTAAAAAGGATTCAACAAACATATCTAACACTACAATTACCAATAATAGGTTTTTTGTGTCCTGCAAATAGTATCTTTCTAAGAGACTTATCAAATCTTGCCATTGTCCCAACCCAAGGAGAAATAGTATTGAAGGAATATGATATTGACCAAGAAAACAATTTAAAAATCCAATAAAATTCCAAAATCTAATAACATCTTAAAATCCAAACATAGCAACATGTAGATAAAGGTGTTGCTACAACATAATTCCATTCCCTTGTGAAACTTCCTTAAAAGCCGCTTAGCAATGAGTTTCAAATAAAGGAGTAGTTTAAGATGAAACAGTGACCAATAATACAAATGCAAAGGTTTTACATTGTCATGATAATGCTTGCAAAGAAGAGAAGCATTTCAATACAAGGTTTGAGCATTCTTGAAGAGATCATATGTTGTTACAAGTGATTGTTCTTGAAGGGTGTCAAATCTTGACGGGAGTGTTCTAATTTATATTTCATACTCTGATCTTAGTTTGAATGTCATGAAATGTCTTCAAATCTCTAGAATTGTGCCTAATTAACACCATATCAGGGATTCTCTATATATATGATTATACTAAAAATTTGCAGCATTATGTAGGTACTATGGTGTTGTTGAATTTGTTACCTGTTACCCATTTGAGAATGAATTTCGATGATGAGATTCACCTCTGCGTCTTAGCTTTCTTGCATTATTAACATAGCTTTTATTGTTGTGTACTTTTATGTTAATCATGCAAATCTAATCTTAGAGCATATTTCAATTGGTGTTTTAAAATCAATCTTACACACTTTAATTGATGCTCTAAAACTGGATCTTAATTAGCTTTTGATTAATTGCATCTACCTAACTATCTTAGATCATTTAGCATAGTTTTTAAATCCTTCATTTAGGTCTTCGATGTAGTCACTGAGCTTGCGATGATCTGAGAGCAAGCTCATACTCCTGCCTACTAGAAGGCAATATGTTGACTCTTTCAGACATGCAGGGTGAATGAATCAATATTCATTCCTATATGCAACTAAAGAAAAACGATCATGTTGAAGTGTACTACTAAATTAGAGGCCCACATTTAGCTATCACATTTCTGGCACCCACCGTGGGGTAGAATATTCAATTTCTGGCCTCATTATTAACTTTTGCATTCAATTTTGTTTGTTGTTTTGATGTTGCATGCAGGTTTTCGATGACTTGATCATATCTCATAAACGGCTTGGAATCTATTTAAGAAATTTTTTTGCAGGTTGGGGATGGTATCAGGGGCCTACAGTCTGAAAATCATATTTTTATAATTAATTTTGTGCGATTTATAATATTTTTATGATTTTTCATAAAAAATTAATTCTGGGTGCAAATTAGAGAATTTCTCTAAAAAATTTACATTTCTGGAAAACTCTTCCAATTCTAAATGGGGTATATTCCCTACATTTTTTATTTTCATGACATATAATGACCGAAATAAATACATCTTTGAAATCTGGTCTATTTTAATAAATAGGGTCCCTAGGGTACAATTTAAAGAATTTTTTAACAATTCTTACTTTTTTGGAAATCCCTTCAAAATCTAATGGGGTCTATTCTCTGAATTTTTTATTTTCATGACAAATAATGACCGAAATAAATACATCTTTGAAAACTGGTCTATTTTGAAAAATAGGGTCCCTAGGGCACAAATTAATGAATTTTTTGAAAATTCTTAATTTTTTGGAAAGCTCACTAATTTTTAAGAGGGGTTATTTCTTTTCATTTCTATTTTTCTGGTCTAGAGATATATCTAAAAATTTCATCTTTATGACTAGGTAAAAAACATTAAAAAATCAAGGTGCACTTTTTCTAATTTCAATTGATTTGTATGCTTTTCCTTTGTATGCATGTTTTATGTGTTATTGATGATCTATGTAGCACTTTGTAAATTGTGGCATGAAGACAAATTGAGAAAACTACTAATGTGTTTGATGCAGGATGTTGAAAAAGAAGACTAAAAATACAAACTACTAATGAATCATCTTGAAGGTTGCCCTTTGATCGATAGAATGCAAAAAATTGTGCTTGCATTTTGTTTTTGATTTCTTAAAATAGGAACCCACATGCAAGAATTCTTAAAATGAACATTTGTTTGATGTCTTAGGAATGACAATGATGTCAGGAAACTATGCTCTCACCCTTTTGGGATGATTAGAAATCCAGAAACATTATTGTCATTTTCTCATTCTGGTTGAAGTGTCTTTTAGTTTTGTAAATCCTAGGAATTACATGGACGTATCCTCTCCCCTCGCCTTCACAGATCTTGGGTGAAAGAGAAATCCATACAAATCCTTTAGCATGGCTACCTCTCAAGTGCTTTAACAGAGCCGGTGAGAGTGGATTGCCCAACCGGTAACATGCTAAAGCCAAGCCCTTCTGAACCGGTATACAAAAAATGCCATGTGTGAATGAATCAACCTGTTGCCTTCTAGAAGGCAGGAGTATGAGCTTGCTCTTAGATCATTGCAAGCTCAGTGAATACACACTAACCTAAATGAAGGATTTAGAGCTATATGCTGAAAGTAAAATGATGATTAATCTAAATGATTATGCAATTTGTTGTTCATCCAAAGCTGATTAAGATTTGTTTTAGAAGCAGTAAATGAAATGTGAGATATTCATTTTTAAACCCAAAACAAAGTGTGCTCTAAGTTAGATTGATTTGCATGCTTTGAAAGTAATAAAAAAAAATAAAAGATAAATGATTAATGCTAAGAATACTAACATAAAAATGTAGTATAATAACTTTAATTAAAAATTAGGATCCTTTGTGAAGGAAAAGAGTTTCTCTTTTATAGAAATCTCTCTCGAATCGACGGTCGAGATAGAATAAAAAGAGTTGCTCAGATTCGATTGAAGAAGCACAATCCATGTGCAAGTGATTTGATTGGTCGAGAGAGTCAGTTAACTGAACTTGTAATGCCCAAAATAATCTAGGCAAAAACACAACTAACAAAATTTTTTAATCACTATTACGACAACAAAATATATTCACTAACAAGTTTCAACTCAAGCCCAATGATGCGAAGCCCCGGAAATGGAAACTCGCTGGGACGGTCACCTAGACACTAAAGACGATCTAACTATCGCCAAGTCAATAGATTTAGCCTTTTTCCAATCTATATATATAAATGCTGGTCGAATAAATAATAAAATTGGGTGCATGAGAAAATAAAAGACGAATAGGGAATAACTATAATTCCACGAGACTATAAAATCTCATTAAAATAACTAAATCTATAAATATTGCAAAAATTTAATTTAATAATTAACAACAAGAAAAATAAAATAATAATGAAACTAGATAATTTAAATCTCTTTACTCTAATGATTAAAATACAATTTTTATAAAAGTACTAAACACTAGACCCTGACCTCTATCGAATTTCCTT
>MU226528.1:100248-121634 GCA_018584345.1 Thuja plicata | reverse complement strand
TAAATTTCTTAACCACTGATATGCACAACTACTTTAGAGAATACATTTAGTACTATTTATTCAAACCATAGTCTCAATTAATTAGTAAGTCATTCTTAATCAGGTGCATACGAGGAGGGGTCTTACAGAACTGTCTGATCAATTATTTTGGAAACTTCCAAAATCAGTTCACAGTTAACTGAAATGTTTCCAAAATGATAAACAGTGGAGAATCAGTTAACTAAGTGGAACTAGATTATTTCCATTTTGATAAATCAGTTAACTGGATTTGATGATGTCATATACATTTTTAATAAATTAATTGATTTTGGATGCACATTTATATTTTTATAATTAATTTAATTCCTTTTTGATTTACTTGACAATTTTGTATTTTTATTTAATTAATATGTCAGAATATCAATTAAATAATTAACATAAGGTTTATTTTCCAATGTATTATGATTTTAGGAATTAATTAATTAATCAAGTATGATGATTGATTAGGACCTAGGGCTTAGGTCAGATCAGTTTGAATGTGATGAATTGCCTGTTTGATTTAGGACTTAGGTTTAATCAAGGTTAGGGTTTCTTGATTAAATGTTGAGATTGGGGGTCTAGGGTTTAGGTGACCATTTTTAGGTGATTACAGTTACCTGTTACCCATCTGAGAATGAAGTTCGATGATGAGATTCTCCTCTGAGTCTGATAAGACACCTCATTTCAGATCAGGGTGAAGATAATTTGTCCATCTCAACCTGCAACTCTTTCCATATCTCAGCAAACCTACATCACATCAATGTACACATATCTTTCCATCACACCACTGACTGTCTTAAATGAAGACAATAAATCAAAGATGAAGAATGATCATCTAAGAAATAAATTCACTCAAGCCAATTATCTGATTATATTTGGCAATTACAGTTATATAATTTATAAAATTTATTATATTAATTTTATACTTCTGATTTAGACTGCATGATCATCAGTGTTTAGGATCATACTAGACATGGGGGACTGCAATATTAAAAATAGAAAAACATACATGAAAGGATATGAAGATCAGAACAAATCACAATAGTAGGCAAGTTTGAGAGTGATAGAGGTTGAAGATGTCATCCAATGAGAAGAGCTCAATACAAAGTTGTTTGACAATGAAATATTTGAAATGCACTTATGAGAAAAGACCCAGAACTAATGAAATTGATTAAATAATGAAGGTATGTTAGTTTGAGCTTCACTTAGTTTCAAGAATACTTTAATATTCTCTACTTAACAAGGCCAACCACGTGAAGGTGGAAGCTCATCTGGCCTCACCCCCCTCCCCCTAACATCAGTCTAAATTCCCTATTAACATCTAATTATACACTTCATTCATTCATTCATCCATTTATGAATGATAACATTCAATCAATACAATCGAATAAAATTCACTTATATGATATAACATTAATCATTAATACGTAACACTAATCAAGAATTCATTAAAACATAACAATATTCATTAACATGACATAAAATTCAATATTAATACGCAACATTCATAGTTAATTACTTAAAGTTAATCAAACAAGTTTTATCAAAGAGCATTTCTAAGAAATCATTTCTTTTTTGAGTTTTTCTTAGATTTCTTAAGCTGGAAAATCCTTCCAGGAGCATCAATATCTTCCTCCTCTTGTGGCTGTGATCTCAAATTATGGTGCTTCCTCATGTATTAAGGAGCACGAGGCTGCTGCACTAAAGGGGGGTCTGCTGCAATAACAAGTAAATGGGTTAAATTCACATACTTTTTTTAATTGTTACATGTATTTCATTAACCAGTAGAACATAACATACATTTTTATTTACCTCACAATGCCACATCATGTACAATAACATTTTGATGTGCTGCCACCTCAACATGCTCAACATGCTCTAAAATATTCAATAAAAGGTTACACAACCAATTGCAATTTAAGATTTTAAATTCTATTAATAATTACGTAATTTTTTTCCAATAGTAAATTAATACCTCCAGCAATGCATTGTGAAGAATCCTAATGGGGACAATGACCTGAAATTAGGTTGGTTATACCAATGCGTAATCACCAAAATTGATATTAGTAATAAAATCAAACTAGGAATGTCTTGTGTCTAAGATCTTTTTTTCTTATATTGCTAATCATTTACAAATATTCTTCTCATATGAGCATCAACATAAGACAAATACAAGCTCCTGTAGAGCACAACCATGATACTAGTACCAGACCCTTTTGAGCAACCACACTATAAACCACCTATGGAAGACCAAGAGTGACAACTAAGAAATACACTTCTTTACAAACCACTTTCACTTTAGAAGCCAACTATGGAAGACTAAGAGTCACTACTTAGAATTTCATACTTGATGTTCCTTTGGAATTTGAACTTGGGTCTCTATAGTGAGAACTCAATGCCTTAACCAATTAAGCTCAATACCTTGTACTTGGTCTAAGATCTTTGCTAATGAAAGAAGCATTAAAATATAACATAGAGTTGTAATGTTGGCCAGAGTGCTAGAAATGAAAGATTCAAAGAAAATTTAATGAAACAAGCAATGAAAATGTAAACAAGAAGAGCCACGCATATATATAGGCATGAACACATGCTCACCAAGAATAAATCAATTATGGATGAAAACTCAATTAAAGATGAGTTATGCCTCGTTCCCAAAATATCAAATTGTACAATTTCAAGATTATATTCAGCTATACAACATTAAAATGCCACATTGGGACTACATATACTTCCACGATGACCTTGATTTCACCACTCAAACTAAGAAAAAACACTTCTACAATCAACAATAGCTTAGAATCAACTCTAGACACTTGCTTATATTTCTTAAATACAATCCATTCTTATCATTTGATTACAAACCATTGAAGATTCTTGTGGAGAATTTGAATCATAATTGATAGACAATGGAATCAATTTTCCTTCCATCAAGACAGTTGGCTCCTCTACTCTGTAGTATTTGAAAGAGTTTGACATGTACTGTAAACATCTAATTGCATGCTGGAAAGTTTCACTGCACCTGGACCCATACAACTTTTCCTGTCTTTGTGGGGCCAGGTACAATAGGCAAATAAACCATCTGAATGTCCTTGTTTTTGTCCCCTTACCCTACCAATATGGCTACCGGGGTCAAGACATTACTTGTCTGTATCAGAATGTCTTCACCTCACCTTTCCTTAGTCTTGTTGGTGTCAATCTTCATCTTGTCAAGTTTGATTATGAGTGTGTTTATTCTGAGTGTGAGGATGGTGGATCCTATTTGGTAAATTGAATCCAATTCAGATAAGATAAGCTGAGATAGTGAGTAGATAAGAAGATGAGGTCAATTTTGGAATTGCAGAAATTGGGACTCTTTAAAGCTTGGAGGGGGCCCAAAACACCAGTACCTACTGACTGTATGCATTCAACAGATCTGAGATTTCACAATATATTTTGTAATTTTTTGGGCATGCTATCTAAATTAACAATTCACATGGATGTCATTTGTGTGGGATTGGCTAAATTGCAGATTCCTTATAATGGAAATGGTTAAGTAATGAAATCCTGTCAACAAGTTAACAATTATCTCTTAGTACTTCTAGATTTGATTGTGGATTTGATGCTAAAAAATGTACACACAATAAAATCTAGAAGCACTAAGAAATAATATAATGGATAGTGGAAATCTGATAAAATTTAATTTAACTATTGTTTGTTTAAGCCTTATGGTGTAGAAAATATATTGATATTATGATAAATTTGTTCAATTGAAAGCTGTACAGATCAAATGAATGAAGAGAAATAGAGTGTCAAAGATGAGAATCAGGGGTAGCAGAGGAAAGGGCGGCAATCAAAAGAACAAAACTAGGAGCTGAATGCCACTATGTCTTAAAAACCTACATTAGTTTATCATTTTATTTGCTGAAAGGTCACTTTGAGGCAAACAAGCATTTAAAATTTGAGATTGACAAGAAATAGATTTTTCTCAAAAATCAGAGCTTGATCAATCAAAACAGAGAATGAGAACTTTAAAAAAATCTTAGCCTATAGATTTTGTATTTCCCATGCATTGGGATGGTCTGTAGCTATATAATTTTGTAATAGATTGCATAAACAATAAAAATATTCACAAACAAGTAGGAAGTGAATATTGTTATTCAAATAAACAAAATATAAATAACCTTAAGCATAGATTACCACCTCCATATGGGATTGCCTTCAGAAAATCAGAGGGTTTTTGTCCTCCAATCTCTCAAATCCAAGAATTTTCATCCCTGAACAGATAGTTGAACACATGACTCAAGCTGTAGCAGAAATTATATAGAAATTGGCACTATTTTCAAAAGCAGCCAAGCACTTCACTATAACCTTGGCAAGATCCTTCTCAAATAGCTCCCACATTGTCTTGAAAGTAAACTTGTAAGTCATATATGACCACTCCTTTATGGAAACCCACATCCCCTTACACTAGGATTAAAAATTATTTTATTACAATCTAGACCATGAGTAGGGAGAGTAGGACAATAATTTATTGACTATTACACCTGACATCCCAGCTCATGGCCCCATTGTTTAAATTATTTATTTTGCTTTATCCAAATATCTCATTACAATTCTGACCTCCCCAAAATTGCTTGCCCACAAGCAATACTATTGGATATTCAAATATCTCAAGACCCTCCCAAGTAGTGTCCTTTTCAAGTAGGTTCCTCCAATGGACTAAGAATTTGGTGAAGGTCATGTCTCTCAATCTATTCTATCGTATGTCACTGAGGGCCCTTTGAACAAGTTTCCCTTTATCATCCAATAGAGGAAAATCAACTAAGGGTGCAATATATTAGCCAAGTTCCTTCTCGAGGCAAGAAGCACAACTCTAACTCATAAGCCACTTCACCGATACTTCTCAAAACTCTGTGTGGTCCATAGACACAAGGTTTGAGCTTTTTATCTCCACTTTTCTTAATATAAGTTTTCTTATAAGGATATAGGCATTAAAATATCATATCTCCCACATTTAATGATATCTCAATATAGTGTTGGTCTGCATACAACTTCTATTGATTTTGGGCCAGCTACAGATGACTTTTAAGAAAACTTAAAATGTCTTCACCATGTTCCGCCAAGTCACTAGTTGCTAATACACTATCGCTTTAGGGGGTTTAGATATTATCTGGAATCCTCAAGAAGTTGTGGGAAAATTCATGGCCTCATCCCATAATTGAATCATTCTAGATTGCACACATTTTTATCTTCAGCTTTGCCTCTTCAAATAATATTCAAAAGACTGGTGATTTTCTTAGATTTTCAAAGGAAAGTTTGGAAGTTTGCCTTGTAAACATCTAGAAGTTCCCTTTTTCATTGGGGAAAAAAAAATCTCTTTCTAGTCTACCATTTTATCCTAAATTCAAAATAGAGTGGCTGCCTGGAAAGGTAAGTGGCTATCATTGGCAGGCATATTCCTTATGATCAAATTGGCCCTTTCTACCATTCCAAACTATATTATGTTAGTTCTTAAAACCAAAAAAGGAGTTCTTTAGGGATTAGAAAAAATGCTCAGAGATTTCCTATGGAAGGGAAACCTGATGAGAAAAGGAGGATTCATTTAATATCCTGGGATTCAATTTGTAAAATCTGACCTCAAGTAGGTTCAGGTATCCACAACTTGGAAGCAAGAAACCTAACCTTGGGGGAAAAATTAGTTTGGAATGTATTCTCTAAATCAAATCTGAAATGGGGAAAACTTATTAAATCAAAATACTTGGATTGCATTTCTCCAGAAAGATTATTCACAGCTACAAACAGAAGTAGAACAAACAGATGCTACAAAGAATAATAAGGATGTGCTCTTTGTTAAAAATCACGTGTCTATTTTTTCCCTTAAGAACCATATAATCATTGTTAATTATCTACATTGTCATTTAAATCATGATTCACATTATGCATATGATTAAGCTAGATTATTTAATAATGTAATAAACTTTCTATACATATGTATCCTAGTAATCATCATTTCTTCTTAATTATGACAATTTTCATATATGCTATTATCACATTCATAATCTAATGTGTGTGTTTTGCAAATAGTACACTTGTTTTTATTTTATTTTATGAATTATATAAAGTACATCAATATTCTCACATACATCATAAATACACCATATATCCATCATATGAAAACCACTAACCATCATCATAAACATATATATCATTACCATTGTGTAATAATATATCAATTACCATATAAAATTATAATTAAAAACTATCATCGCATGACTGAAACATAAAGCATCCATAAATCCATCACATAAAATCATAAATAATGTTCAAATGATGCAAGTCATAAATCTCATGGTCATAAATCATGGTCATGTAATATTGTTTTTATCATATATTGATCTTATTGTAATCCAATCTCAATTGTAAGCCTTAATGACATTGTTAAGCCTAAAAGGTACCTAGGGGTCACTAGGAATGGATTAAGGATTGATCCTAGGTTAGGGGATTGGGAAGATGACCTATAAGGGTCTTAAAAGATGTAACAAGGCAATTTTAGCCTCTAAATTTTGTCAAAAGCACTTGAAGTGCAAAACATTGTAATGTGCCTATATTGGCAATATGAGCCTAAAAAGGCTTAGTTGGGGTTAGAAGGGGTTTATAGGTTAGGTTGGTTGGAAAAGTTTGTTTCTAAACCTTTGTAAAGACATTATAGGGAATTTTAGATTCATTTTGTCGAGTTGACAACATCAGTTGTCAACTTGACAATACATCTTATCTATATTTTGTTAATACAATCAGTTTGGTGACTGGTATCAGACTGTTAGAAGTTAGTTATGAGGTTACAGTCAGTATTTTATGGATTAGAGTCTCTATGTGAAGTGGGGACTGAGGGTAGATAGGAGAGAGAAGTAAGGATATGTCATGGTTGAAGTTTTTAATCGAACCAATAAAAAAAAATGAAATTCTCTGCAATTCTATAGTTCACTGTCTCGTGGAACAGTCTAGACAACAGTGAATTGAATAAGATATTTCTAATTTGATCTTGGCTTGGTGGTAATGTAGGAAGATTTCCAAACATTAGTTTTATTTTTTTATATAAGAACCTTACTATTTTTTTGTTTGTAACACCAAAGGAGTGACTGGTATTGTGTAGACAGTGTCTGGCATTGTAAGCACAGTCAGTAGTTAAAGGTTGGAACCCCATAAAATGTAAGGCACTCCCACCCCTGTGTCAACTATGATTTGGTGGGAGATTCTATTGATGTATTATATATATTATATGTGGTTTTGAATGCAGGGAAGGGTGTCAGTTGATGAGGAACAATGACAGGCCTGGTGAACACATACAATGAAGGGTGTATTTGAAAGCACCAGTATTGGTTGTGGGATACTCTATGAATGGAGAGGGTAGATGATAGTAAAAATGGCCCTTGGGGATGTATTAGAGGGTGTTAGGACCAGTTTTGAGATTCTGTGTTGCAAGAAGAGTGATTTCCCTAAAACCCTTGGTTTCTAGCCTAATACAATGGACCAATTTCATAGGCCAGAAGTTGCGACATGAAAAAAAGAGGACAAAGTTAAATTGTGTTTTGTCCAAGGCCACCAAAGATATAAATGATACATGGAAAAGGTAAAAAATAGATGAAAAAGGATTAATATGAGAAAAACATCAATAATCATAGAGAAAAAGAACAAATCAAAAGCCCTAACAAACTCAAACGAAACTAAGAAACAAATTCGAAGACTAATAATAGAGAGAAAAACCATACCTATTTTCCAACCTGCAAAATGACTTGAAATTTCTTGTTGAAACCTTCCTCCTGCCCGCACATAAAACAAAATGAAAAATGAAGTGATTTCATTCACTTTTTTTTATATCCCAATTTAATCAAAGTTTCCACAATAAATTTAATTGCCGTCAAAATTTAGACAAAATCAGGACATAAACAAAAAAAAAAAGAGAACATCACAAGCCAAAATGGTCTGTGGTAAAAAATAAAGGTAAAAAATTGACCTCAAATGTATTAGTGTACTTGTCACTAAGTAGACTTGGAGGCTGCATTAGCCTACACATTATCAAAAAATAAATCAGGTTGATGCAAGCTAGATATGGACTGAAATGACATATCAGTACACTAAAGGTACTTATCTGAACCACACAAAAAAAATATTTTTGGCTACTATAGAGCTGTATTGTTGATGGAGAGGAGATTCAATGATATATTTATGTTTGGCATTATTGTCAAAGGGAAAGAAGAATTCAATGAAATATCCATCAGGGAAAAAAATGAAATATCCATCAGGGAGAAAAAACATCTAAAGGGAGAGAAATGAAATATACATCAAGGAGGAGAACATCCAAAGGGAGAAAGATTCAAAGATTAAAGGGAGAGATATATTCAATGAAGTAACCATCCATTAAAGGGAGATAATTGGAGAAAGTTAACACTGTTGCATATCTATCCAGAAAAGGGAGAAGAAATTCTACAAGGAAGGGAGAGACATAATTAGAAAACAAAACTGCTACACCTATCCATTGAAGGGAATGAAGAAAGGGAGAGCACACTGCAAAATCAAATCTGAGATAGAAGAGCTTACCGAGACTTAGATATTTGAATTGGTTATAGAAAAATAATATTGGTATGTTATGGCATATCTTATACTACATATTTCATAGTATGTTGCCATCACTACCAAAGGGAGATATTTATGAACTATAACTAATTGAATGTTTGCAGATGATAATTTGATGATCATCGAGCTGCAAAATTGGATGCAAGACATTAAATAAGTTAATGTATTGTATTGTATTGTCATTGATGCCAACTTGATATAATATGATTGTTCATACACATATTGTCATAAACTTGAAGAGACTGAAGAGACAAAGTTTATGTGGTCGGTAAAACATAAAATTTTTGTATACACTGAGTGATAGTAAACACTGACAGATAGTGCACACTAATGGACAGTGAACACCGAGTAGTTCACAGTGTATACCAAGCACACCACAGTAACCAAGCAAGTGGTTACCGAGCAAGAGTTGTTTACCGAGCATAAATCAATTCAATGACCTAGCTAACTAGAGTTGATGACCGATCAGAATTGAAGTTCAAGAATGATAATACTAATTAGCTGACAGAGCTATATTTAGAGATTGAATGATTGATTGATTTATTCTTAATGATTAGTTAAACTAAAACATGGAAGAAATTTAAAGCATAGTTATCAAGGAGAGGTCTACGGAATAAAACTAAAGTAGATCTTTATGAGATAAAGCAAGCATAGCGAGTTTTATAGATCAAGAAGTGATCTACGTAAAAAATAAGAAGATTGAGCGAATAATCATGTCTATATAAAGAGAAAAGGAATTCATTATGAAGAGAGGAATGCTGAATATAATTCTAGTGAAGATAGAAGTCTTCATACAGATCTGATCATACAAGCTAAAGAGCAGAGCCAAAGAATTATGCAGACACTGAGCAATAGAGGAAAGAGAATTCACCGAGCATAACAGAAGAAAGAAAGAGAGAAAAGGAATTTAAGAGAATATTGATTAGAGAGGTATTATTGGACTAAAAATAGATATAAATATCTGCAATTTAAAGCTATATTTTGAACAGATCATTTACTATTTCAGTTTAACCATTGACTCAGAAAATCTCTTAACCGAGTGGGATTTAACAGTCCTTAATGTATTGAGATACTCAAGAGTATCAAAAGGTTTTCTTGTTGAAAACATAGTGAGTGCTAGGTAAAAATATAAACTGTTAGTTTTGAATCCTCTAACAAGGTCGCACTTAATAGTGTGTTTGTAACCTTTAACATGATTGGCTCCTCACCGAACTCACTTCAGGAGAGTGAAAATTTTGGGTTACCGGTCCCAAGTGGTTTTTCTCTTAACAAGGTTTCCACATTTAAATCTATGTGTCAAATGTGTATTTATTTCATTTCATTGATATTCTATTTTACACATTAGTAATACTGGATTGGTCGGTAAACACTGAGTTTAATTTCTACTACTCGGTAAAATCTAGAAAAGATAAACAATATATCTTACCGAGAAGTTTATATTTGTTAAAGTTATTTAAGGCATACATCTTGATGAACTAAAAGACAACTGAGGTTATTATAATTAATATATAAGTTTTGGTTGGATTTTTGGTATTATTTTAAGTCCACTAATTCACCCCCCTTCTTAGTTATTCTAACACTCATATATTTTCTAAAAATGAATCATGGTTGTAGGATTAGAATCTATTAGCTTCAGATAACCTTCAAATTATAACCAAACATAAAAACAATCAAACACATAACCATAGTGATAGAATCATCTTATTCCTATTAATTGTTGTCTTAATAATTTCATTAGCTCTAATACTCTTTGCTAAATATGTCTCACAGGTCATCACAACAAGTTAAGATTTTACATGTAGCATCCAAAAATGTTTCCAAACACTTCTCTAAAACAACACCTTAACATATTTCCATTAGCATGATGTATTCCATGATCATCATCACCAACTCATAAAGTTAATAGTTGACATCAATGACATTACCATAACTGATCATTGCTCAACCATACTTATCATGTCTTATCGTTAAATCATGCTTTAACCACTTTACCATACACATATGATCAATCACTTCCATCACTTCATTTCTTTGAATCAGCTATGTCAACAAAAAGGACTTTAACAACTTTTCTTGCCGCTCTCTATCAACACAAGTTAGAAAAGCTATGTCCAACCCTTTTTTGTATAACACATTATCCACTATCACATATTTTTCTACCTTTAATTGTAGGTTTCTCTTCTCTCTAGAAGAGAGATGTTTTGGAAATTCACCATACATCAAATAATGTGCTACTTCGGTAAACCAAGGATCTTGGAGGCTAACCAGAAAAACATGCAGTAGTGCTTCTTCTTGTTCTTTGTTTTTTGCTATCAAACAACATAAACCCTACCCCACCACTACTTTGGTAGGTTAGATATCTAGATCAAATTCCTGAATCTTGGAAATCCATGCTTCTCTCTTGTTCGACCCTACTTCTTGCTGCATCAAAATACTCTATACAACGACATTAGGTACAAAAAAAAAAAAATTAGAATGTAGTATGTAATACCTGGAATGTTTTACTTCTTTTACCATGACAAAGGATTGCTTTTATGTTGATGAGGAATTCAATTTTTTTTTTTTTTATGGGGACGCTCATGAAAGCAATGGGTAGTTTTTCATTTTCTCCATTCTTCTGCAAGAGGATTCCTGACATAGTGTGCTCTGAAGCATATCAATACATGTTGAAATATTTCTTATATTTAGGGTTTATCAGAGTGGGGGCCTGAGAAATAGCCTCTTTGAATGAATTAAAATACTTCAATGCTTCCTCACCCCATTTTAAGATATTATTTTCACTCATTAGTCCTACTATGTGCTTCGTGGTCTCAGCAAAATCAGGGATGAATCTTCTAAGGAAATTAACCCAACGAAAGAAAGAATTCAAACCACTTATATTTAATGGTAAGCTCAACTATTGGATTTCCTTCAGTCTTTTAGGTTCTATTTTCATCCCTTCTTTTGAAACTAGATGCCCCAATAGTTTCCCCTTTGTTACATATAAAATAGAATTCTTCAAATTAAGGGATATCCCATGCTCCCTACATCTCTGTAGCACATATTTTAGATCTCTTAAATGATTCCTTATCCTTCTTCAAAATACATTTAAGTCATTAAGTTATATAACAATTATTTTATTTTTAGGTTGTTGGTAAACAAATTGTTTTTGATTAAGGTAAAAATAGGTTTTGAAAGGACCCCGAAACCTTTTACAAAAAGCTACTAGAGATAAGCATCAATGACACATACAAACATAGAAAGCCTGCATCAAACAAAAGATAGGATCCAAAGAGACTGCAAAGACCTAAAATAGGAAATCACAAAAACTGCCAAAGGGAAGCACAGTTTCCAGCACAAGTTTTAGCACAATGGCTCGCACCATTTCCAGCAAAATTTCTAGACCTAAAGAAGAAAAATTACAACATTTTTTGGTAGGCTTCCTCAACCTCCTTCTCCATCTCTTCCATTTTGTCAATGGACTCCTTCAGCTCTAGCATCTCTTTTGGGATCTCAGGGTCTTTTCTTTTTATTCCACTTTGGGTTCTAGAACCAAGGCCTGAGATACCAGCCTTTTCTTCTATGGTAGTTGTAGTGTTTTCCAGTAGGCTTCTTTCCAGATAAGAATATAACACTTTCAGGTTCTAAATCGACACTTGCAACCCATCATTACTGTGCTTTCGAATGACCCGTATCATGTGCCCATTGTGGCTTATTTGTTCTTTCATCTCTTTCATCTTTTCTTCCACAGTCTCATTAACTCTAGTAGTGAACTCCTCTTCTTTGTTGCTATCATTTACCTTGGTAAATAGATTGTTCTTTTTTCTTTAACTCTACAATACACAAATATTTAATAACAATTGAATACAACAGTTGGGAAATTGTGACTAAATAACTAATTTCCCTCTAAATTAAGGTACAACTCCCTTAAGTAAATGATCTTCAATGAATATTGATCCTTCCTATTCTAATAGGTGTGTGTTCTTGACCTGAGAATAGCAGAGGTAAACCAAGCTAAACCTACACAGGAAATAGCTTAGGCAGGGTAAATTCAATTCTAACTTTAGCCAATTTCAAGACTTCATCAATCATATGACTTCTTAAAAATGGTAATGCAATAACTGATAATGAAAATGCAGACGCAAGACTTAAATATTTAATGATATAGTGAAAATGAAACAATATATTTCACAGGGACATCTCCTAGACTTAGAATAACATCAGATTTACCCCTAATCAACCGTATCAAATAATAATACAAAATTCTTGTTCAACCACAAACTATAAATCTAATTCCAAAGAAACATTTGAATTTAACAGATAGATAAATGCAATGTAGTGGAACAGTTAAAGAAATGGCATTCAGACATACAAATTTGACTCAGCAAAATGCTATCTTTCACACCAAAATTTAGCCGACCATTGTATTGATTTTGGAAATAATACATATAGGGTTCTAGAATTGGACAGTTACAAAAAGGGGTAACCAAAATTGTTCAACTTCCCTAACCAGAAATGATAATTTTTTTTTTATCCGTTACAATACTATCAAAATTTAGCACAAGGGGGAATTCATCTAAGCTTTGGTTCACTTCCCCTTGTCTAATTTATCCCTATAGGCAGTGACGTCTGTAATGATCAAGATGAGCTCTTCATGCCTATTGATATGGACATTAGTGTATCTGCTGAGCCATCTGGAATGTTCTTTGGCTAGGCTCTTGATTGCATCCGTTCGATCCTTTAGTTCTTCCATGGCTTTATAGATGCATCCACTCAACTGTTGAAGTTTTGATACCTTGTCCAAATGGGAGGAAGACTATTCTGCCAACTTATGCACATAATCAGAAGATGATTTCTGCATACTAGCCAATCTGATCATTTCTTTGCCCTGACTGCTTGTCTGTGATTTCGCGTGCAGACCTTGAAGGAGTTTAAAATCTTTGTTCTACTCTTCTTTGATCTTGACATCTATTTGCTGCAACCTTGTTTCAGCTTGGATTATCATCTTGATCTTAAATTCCAAGATTTGAAGCCATTCAACCAAAGGCTCATCTCCTTTCTATAATATCTTGGCCTTTAATGCCTCCTTGGTATTCTTTTTAACCACCACGTGCAACATTACTATGCATTCTTGACATCTCACTCTCTCTGATGTGAGAGTCTATAAATTCTTTCCAATATTATTCCTTTCTATTTCCAGCCTTAGGAGAGCATTACCCAGTTGCTCAACAACTACTAGTCCCTCAGATTTGAGCCTCTCAATCCACCTCTTGTTGATCTTCCCAAAGTGTCTGTCCTCTTGTAACTTGGATAGGATGGCTTAGTTCTCTGCAACACTGGGATCAAAAGTTTGGGCACCAGGAATACTTGCTATCAGAATGATGAGCTGTCTGATGAAATTAGTTAGCTCAAATACTTCTTCTTTAAGTTGAACTTTAGCATTTTTGAGCTCCTCAAGCTCTTCTTCTATTACCACATTGGTGGACTTCCACCAGTCTACCTTGGTGTCATGCCAAGCAAGCCCCATGTCAAACGACTGCAACTGAAATCAGAGGTAGTCATATCTTCAATTCTACCTTTCTTTGTAGGATTGGCCACCTCCATAGTGAAATTCCCTGTTTAAGGATCTCGACCCAGTGTAGACATTATCTTTACTTTCTTTGCTTTACCCACTTTGGTTTTGGGTTGCAAGGCCTATGAGAGAGTATCTTTTCTGGAAGTCCCTCCCTCTGCTCTCTTTCTCTTATGATCTAGAGTATGTTCTATCCAGGATTTAGCACTAGTAAATTCGGAAGCAGAAACCAACTCTTCTATGAAGAGCTTTCTAATGACTGGAGGAGTAGCTTTAGGCCTATAAGCAAATGGATTTACTAATATAGGAGAGGAGGAAACTAATCTAATAACTTGAGCAAATTCTTGTTGCTTCTCAACCCTCTCATTCAAATCTATGAATGAGGTATTGGAGGCATCCTCACCCACCTCTACTGCAATAGAGGACCCTCATCTTAGAGTACCTTGGGTCAAAATTTCCGACTTGTGTATCTACAACACTAGCTTTAGTTGATTTCTCAGGTCTTGCACCTTTAGTGGACTCTTCTGTAGGCTTGGCCAAGTTTGTAGAAACTGCTTCTTCTGTCAACTTGATGTCTAGAAGCGGGCCCTCTCCAAAAGTCTTCTTCGGTTGGATCTCTTTATCAGGAGGCTCATCACCTCCATCGGCTAGCTGACATGAACCTTTAGCCATAGTGGGGATTTTTATTGAATAATTTGTTGTAGTGCTCAAAGTATCTTTTTCCAAGGTTCGCTCAGAAGGAGGCTTCCTTTCTGACCTCTTCCTTCTACCTACAGTCCATTCGACCCATTGCTCTGTTCTTTTGTAAATCCCACCCATTAAGGTTTCCAAGTCGTTAATGGATTTCCCTAGCATGGGCTTGGAGCTTATATGGAGTGGCTTTATTTTCTCCAAATATGTATTATCATACATAGGTTTACCATCATCTCCCAACCCCTCCACTATAATGTTAACTTTGAACCTTTTGATTTGTTCAATGGTTAACCTAGCATAGAATCTCTCTCTACTCTCTAAGTCATCTTTTCAATTAGCACAATAGTCTTCAATATCATCAACATGATGAATTACGTGACTCATTTGCAAGGAATCACATGAATAATTTATAGGATCATACTGCGGCCTCAAGACATCATATATCTCCAACTGGAACCTCTTTGAGAATGTCTTCAGAACATTCTTTGCCTTAGACTGGGATTCACAACTGTAATATAAAATGCTCATTGGGAATTCATAGCCCTTCTCTTAGCATCAGCACAGATAAGGTTCACTTGGAGTGCCTGCCTCATTACCTCAACTAGCACGATCATATCATCAGGATATCTAGGCAACTTCAAAGGGAAGTCATCAAATCCTGCAAGATGAATATACGAGAAATCCACAAAGTGAATGATAAAGAGCCCAAACTAGCTGATAAAATTCATGGCTTTAGGAGAAAATCTCCTTTCTAGGCAACCTTGTAGCTCCCAGCAAGGTCTCATTATGAATGTATCATTAACTTTTAGATATTCAACATAAATATTATGTAATTGTAGACATGGGAAAAATTCATAGATTTTAACATCATATAGGAACTCTTCTAATCTAGGAAGCCCTGGCCAAATTTGAATTGTGGCCAATATATATATAAGGACTCAAGACATGTAGAACTCATTCTGAAGCTTAGTGCTACTTAGGGCACTGGAGATATTTTCACTTACCATAAGAGCCCAATCGATGAAATGGTGTTGAGAACTAATCACCCAGACTAAGAAGAAATGGTGCTCAATGAAGTTCAGTGCATCACTCTCACCTTGGATCCTATGGAGTAGCACCAAGATGTCTACAATCTCTGGATTCAAATTTGTGTTGTATAATGTTTTGGGAAACTTTCCTTTGGCACTCCTCAACTCTTGAAACCATGAATTCATTATTTCTTTCTTCCACACTGCCTTCTTTGCTCCATATTCGGTAACTGCCTGCCTATATGTCATTTCTAAATATTCAGCCTACTCTAGAATGCATAGGGAGTTCTAGACATAATCTCGATCAATGGATAGAAGCACCATGTCATTGGGCAGGAGGATTTGCTTGGTATCTGGATTATATTAGGCTATGCACTCTCGAACAAGCTTAGGAGCTTGAATGACAACAGGAAAACTGACAGCTTCCACCAACCCACTCTCCTTTAACTTCTCAGTGAGAGGGTGTATCTAGTCTGCCTTTAGTCTGCTCTGAAATTTCTTCATATCGAAGAAATTCAAGGAGGTCTCTATAATCTTATTCCAATCAGATGTGATGCCATTCATCGCATTGAATCCCATAAATCTAGTGGCCATACTTCAACTGACTATTACTTGAGAATGAAGTATATCTCTCAGAAGTGCAAGATCAATGAACAACTATTGCTAAGAATTTCAATTTCGAATAATTTGTCTAACAAATGGTAGCTCCTATTTGGAATATTGTGCTGATTTTATAACTTTTGAATTCTTACTGTTTAACGACCAACTTCCCGTGCCACACAAAGGAAAAGACTAAGAAATTAATGAAAGAGTCCATTATGGAGTAAAATTTCTTTATTTGAATTAATTACTTTTACCCCCCATGGGCCATTAAGAAAAATCTTTTCACTTTAGTAACTGTAATGGTGATTTTTTGGAGGTAGTAGAAAAATAATTTTCTACTTCCCTTTCGGCGGAGAAATTCCTTTGGAGTGCTCTCTGCTAAAAAATCCACTAAAGGAGAAATTTAGCTCATTGAGATGCTAAAATGGTATGTCTTGATTTCATCGGCTTTCTTTATGCCTTGGATCACCTATGAGTTTGATTCTTCTTCAAATTTCTTCTGTATAATGATTTGGTGGAAAATATACTCCGCAAGTCGAAACCTGCCTGTTGGAGTAGTAGAGAAGCCATTTTCCACTTTTCTGCTATTAATCTTGAATCTTGAATTCTTCCTCATTCAATCATTCATTTTTCTTGAAATAGATTTTTTTTGAATTCCCAAAGCTTCCTTATTCCCAAATCTGTGATTTTCAACTTTCACTGACCTTTGATACTTTAAAGTCTGTTAATTGTAGAAAACACACTATGTCTATGATTTTCTACCAAGGAGAAGCTCAGAACTAATTTTATGCCATTACTGCAAAAGGGCATGTTAAGGAAAAATACTTGGACTGCATATAAAACCAATGTTAGAATCTTTCAAAATATGACCTTTACCAGATTTGGGAACTTAACATATCTAATGAAACACAAATTCAGATACAAATTCCCTCTGGCTCACAAAAGAGAAGGCAATTTAGGGAACTCCAATAATGGCCTCCTAGCCTAAGAGGATAGCTAGACTTAGACTCAGGACTTACACAAAGCTATCAAAATCACTACTACATATTAAACATCCACTTTTGTCTAAAGGATATGCATACCAAAAGTAGGGCAACAAATGGCTCTATCTGGGGACTTGGACATTCACATGTCCAAGGAAGGAAATATAATCTCTAGTTTCTCAAAGCTCAACAAAAGGTGGCTCACAACAAAACTAAAGAAAGACACAAAAAGGAAAGCAGAAAGGAAACCTAACTAAAGAAAACAAAAGCAGGAACTAAATGTAACTATTGTACAATACATGGGTTACCTATTTTAAATTCAGATCTGATACAACTTCAAGTCCTGACCATTGTATGTCAAGGGTAATGCCTCACCATTTGGATAGGTTAATTTTAAAGAATTCCTCTTGAATTCTTGATGGATCTTAAAGGGTCCTTTCCACAATGTTTCAAATTTCCCATGCATACCTTTGGGTGCTTTGCGCTTGTCCCATAACAACACCATATCTCCCTCCAAATTTTTTTGAGGTTTGCTCTTTTTATCAAATAAGTTCTTCACATGCATTTAATGCCTTGTGATATGATCTACCATTTTCTCCCTTTCCTCTTCAAGTTTGTTCAAGTAAAGAATCCTCTTTTCTAAACCATCTTCATATATACCATCTTCTACTATTGTTCTCAGTTTGCAAGTTGCTAGTTCCAATAGAAATGGAAGACTAGCTTCAATCCCATAGACAAGTTCAAAAGGAGATACACCAATGGCTCTTGTAGGAGTCACTCTGCCTTCCCAGAGGGCTTTGTAGATTTTCTTGTGCCAAGTTCTCTAGTTCTCTGCTACAAGATTTTTCATGATGGTCACCAGATTTTTGTTACTGGACTCAGCTTGACCATTTCCTTGAGGGAAATAGTCAGATGAGTGATTGATCATAATGCCATATTAAAAACAAAATTTAGTTATTTCATGAGAAGAAAAGTATGCGATATTATGCATAACTAACTTAATAGGTACACCAAACCTTACCACGATGTTCTCTTTGATGAATTCACATACTACCTCCAAAGTAGTTTTCTTGGTTGCTTTCACCTCCACCCATTTTGTGAAGTAGTCAGTCGCAGTGATTATGTATGTATGGCCTGCGCTAGATGTGGGATTTATAGGACCAATAAAATCAAGACCCCACTATTGAAAAGTTCCTTTGATTATCACTGGTCTAAGGGGTAGTGCTACCAACTGTGGTTTTCCAATAAAAATTTCACATTTCTCACATCTCGCTACCCAATAATATGCATCTCTAAACATTCCTGGCTAGTAATAGCACTGTCTCAATATCTTGAATGCAGTAACTGATGAAGAGAAATTTCCACCATAAGATTCATTGTGAAACACCCTTAACAACTTCTCTTGGTGTTGTTTGTCAATGCACCGGAGGAAATTTCCATCTGTAGATCTCTTATATAATCTATCTTCCCAAATTATATATTTAGAAGATTTTAGTTTTAGATCTCTTCTTTGCTTTGAAATCAGTCCTTCAGGACATTCACCATATGTCAAGAAATACACAATATTTTCAAACCAGGGATCTTGCATACTTACTCCTAGGACCAATTGTGTATTTTCAGGGTCTCCATCCACTTGGTTTTCCACCATCGCTTTGCACAGTGCATTTCCTCTTACCAGCTTAGTGGGCTTGATTTCTATGTCATATTCTTGAGTCTTAGCCACCCATGCTCCTCTGTTATTACATCCCACATCCTGCTGAGTCAATATGATTTTTACTGCAATGTCAGGAACATATACAAGAGAGTGAGAGTGTAAAATATAGAATCTAAAATTCTTTAAAGCTTTTACTACGGTGAAAGCATGTTTTTTAGTATGAGAGTATCTCAGCTCATGATTTTTTAGAGGTGTACTTATAAAAGTGATAGGATCTTGAACTCCTTCCTCATTCTCCTGCATTAGGATGGTTGATAGGGTGTGTTTAGAAGAATAAAAATAAATTATGAAATCCTTCTTGTAATTTGGATGATATAACATCGGGGCATTGGCTATGGTGTTCTTGATGCTTTTGAAATCTTTCTTACTAGATTCATTCCATTTGAAATTTACGTTCCCTTTCATCATGTCCACTATGCATTTGGTAATCTTAGAAAAATCTGGAATGAACCTCCTGAGAAAGTTTGCCTGACCAAAAAATGATTTCACTCCAGTTTTGTTCACAGATAAGTTTAATTGCTGGATTGCTCTCACCCTTTCTGGATCAATTATTATGCCTTCCTGGGAAACAATGTGGCCCAACAACTTCCCTTCAATCACACAGAAAACTAACTTTTTTGGATTCAGTGAAATCCCATCTTCTCTACACCTTTGCAATACTCTCCTTAAATAATTTATGTGATCTACACTTTTTATGGAAAACACAGTAAGTTCATCCAGATACATACCAATTATTTTGTTCTTTATATCACTGAAAGAAAGATCCATACCTCTCTAAAAGGTTGCCTCAACTTTGATCAACCCAAATGGCATCCTATGATATGAGAAAGTGCCCCATGGAGTAGTGAAAGTTGTTTTATGTTGGTCTTCTTTCTCCACTTCTATCTAGTTGTACCCCGAGAAGGCGTCTAACATAGACATCATCTCAGCTCCAGCTACAACCTGCAATAGATGATCCATGTTGGGAAGAGCATAGTTGTCTTTCAAAGAGGACTGATTTAGATTTCTAAAGTCTACACCAATCCTTATTTCTCCATTCTTCTTCCTCACAGGTACTATATTTTCCACCTAGGTAGAGTGATGGATAGGATAGATAATCTTTGCTTTAAGAATTTTATCCACTTCGCTAAATATTGCATCCGCAACTTTGAGATTGTAATTCCTTTGTTTCTTCCTAAATGGGGCAGCCTCAGGTTTTAAGGGAATCTGGTGTTTGAATTTACTTCTCATAAAGATTTTTAGATCTTCATAACTCTAGGCGAAAACATCTTGGTATTCCAGGAAGAGTTTCCTAGCCTCTTCCCTTTCTTCTTCAGTGCAACATTTCCCAATATTGATCATCTTGGGGTCCTTTTTATTAGAATTAATTTAGAATAACTAAGAAAGGGGGGGGGTGAATTAGTTATCCTCAAGTCTAGATGTGCCCATATAAAACTTTATACCACTTCAACAACTCAGATCTTCTTGGAAGCAATAAACAACAAAAGTGTGCAGTTTACTGTACTAATGAAATAAGCTTACATATACTTAACAGTAAAACACAACATAAACATTCACACATTTTGACACCATGATTTAACATGGAAACCCAATATGGGAAAAACCACCAGTAACATGCTACCAAAATTTCACTCTTCTGAAGTGAGCTCTATTAGGAGCCAACCCTATTAAAGGTTAAAAAACACACTGTCAAATGTGACCTAGTTAAAGGATTTAATCACCCTGTCAGGAGTGGCCTTGTTAGAGGACTTAGAACATTCCAATCTAAATGTCACCTTGTTCAAATGATTTATACAATGAATGTTAGGTGAACCTAGTTAAAGGATTTGAACTGATACAATGGTTATAAATTAATCAGCAGGTGTGATCTGATACATACAACTTACTTTGCAAATCTAGATCCAATTTCATCTCTAATGTAATTCACTGAGTGGCCTCCATTTTCATCTCAAACTTCAGATCTACTTGGAAATCCATCAAGCAATCTCTCTCTACTTCTCTGCTCAGCCTTCTTTTCTAGGTCTTCCCAATCAGTCAATTAACCATGCAATACTCTTGCATACTGATGGAAATAAGGATGGAGTAACTGAGAGGGGAGGGGTGAATCAGTTACCACAAAAATAAATCCACAAGTCCTTAGATGTCTTTAATATATATATTACTGTTACTCGGTGAATTAACCTTAT
>MU226528.1:82725-93963 GCA_018584345.1 Thuja plicata | reverse complement strand
TCAATTGATAAATATTACTTTGGTCGGCTGCATAAACATTTCACTGATGCTCGGTGAACACTGTCAATTCTGCTAAAATCCTTCGGTAACCGACTGAACTCGGTAAGCAATGCAAACTCGGTGAAGAATGACTTCCTATCACTTTTACTTTGATGACCGACTGAACTCGATAAGCACTGGATTTCCTTGGTTGACCGAGTGAGCCCGGTATTAACTGACTTCTCAATATATTATTCTGGAGTGCTCGGTAGACTCTGTAACTTGCTTCTCTTACCGTCTGAACTCGGTAGTCTTGGTAAACTGTCTAATGACTGATATGACATTCTGAACTCGGTAGACTCTGTCTGATGACTGATATGACATTCTGAACTCGGTAGACTCTGTCTGATGACTGATATGACATTTGTGTAACATCAAGGACAACACACAATTAATCAATTGTTTCCAACACATACAACTTCTCCTTACAATTGGATACAATGATAATAACCTCTGTAGGTTATATTATACCTCTTCATCTAGGTCAGATAGATCTTTTGACTCTTAATCAAGATCATAGATCTTAGGTTAGGTCAGATCTAATAGATCCTTCCATCATTACATTTTATTTACTTCTCCAATACAGTCATTAGTTAAACATTGAATCCATGCACTAATAATGGTTTCCCATGCATTAAATGAGTGTGGACCAATCTTAATTAACAATACATATCCCAATAAAATCAACTATGTCATCCAAAGATCTCAAATCTCATTAATTACTAAAATACTACTGCTCAACTATCTCTGTCTCCCTCGGCATTTCAATGGTGCTCGACATCATCTTTGCTTTACTTGGCATCACCTTTCACTTTTCTTGGCATCGACTTTCCAGTGAACTATCAGTGAAAGATAAACAACATATGACTTTGCCAAAGTGCCAAATGATCAAGTACCCTGGTGTATACTCATAACTCAACCATTTCCTCAGTCTTTTTGTTATCCTATTCTTCAAATCTTCATCAATCAATAGATATGGTACTCAAACATATAGCAATAGTCTCACCAGTTAAAGTTTGATGTCAATGACAAAATAAAAATTGTCTACATTATAGAAATCTTTCCAACAATCTCCCTCTTTGGCATTGATGGCAACACTAAACTGTAAAACAATAATTCCCAACCAAAGTTACCATACAATCCAAAAAGTGTGTGTGTTCTTTGATATGAAAAAATATTCATTAATGTCTTTAGCTTCATTATGACTCCCTCTATGTCTATAATCACACTAAAATGTTTTCTATTGCTTGTTCAACTCCCTCTTTCAGTAATATCTTTCTCATATCTGTTGTTTTTATCAATAATTTGTTTTAGCAATAATCTCCCTCTTTGACAACAATGCCAAAGATGTTGACATCTTCATTATGAAGATTCATCTTGTTCTAATCTTTGTTTCATGTTGTTCCTGTCATCTTTGCTTATGACTGATCTTCTTTTCTGTTCTTGTTTTCCACTTCACAGTTTTTAGGTAGCATCCTAAAAATGTGACTCACTGTGCATCAATGTGTCAAGTGTTCTGATTAAAACATTTGATGCAATAGTACCATTTAGAACTAGTTAGCCTCTGCTAGGGGAATCACCCCCAATTTACCTCTTAGATACTCATGAGCATCCTTGGGTAATGCTTTTGTAAATATGTATGCCAATTGTTCCTTAGTATGTACATATTCCAGTTTCATTTCCTTGTCTTGAACTAGCTCCCTCAAGTAATGATACTTGATAGCTATATACTTTGTCTTAGAGTGCATTATAGGATTTTTAGAAATATTAATGGCACTCATGTTATCACAATATATGAAAATTGGTTCTGTGATCTCCTCCTTCATACCTTTCAGTAGTATCTTCAACCACACAATGTTTGAACAATAACTACTGCTGCCACATACTCGGCTTCAGCTATAGATTGTGAGGTGCAATTCTGTTTCTTGCTTGTCCAGGAAACTAATACTTTCCCCAAAATAAATGCTCCTCTTGTTGTGATTTTTCTATCATCCACATTACCGACCCAATCAGAATCAGTATAAACTCTGAGTTCAAACTTGTCATTCCTTTTGTAATATAGGCCATAATCTTCTATACCTTTCAAATATCTCAGAATTCTTTTTACTACCATTATATGTGTCTCTTTTGGATTAGCAAAAAATCTAGCAACAATTCCAACTGCTAGTGCAATATCAAGTCTATTGTGTACAACATATTGTAGCTTACCAATCATTTGTCTATATAGTGTTTGATTTACCTCTTTTGTATCATCATTCTTTGTCAACTTCTATCTAGTATCCATGGGTGTACTCACTAGTTTTGAATCTTCCATACCAAAATTTTTCAGTATCTCCTTGACATATTTTGATTGAGTAATATAGATACCATACTTTATTTGATGTATTTGTAAACCAACAAAGAATTTTATCTCACCAAACATAGACATTTAAAATTAAATTTGCATCTCTTTTGAAAATGCTTTGCATATCATATCTTGTCCACTGAATATGATGTCATCAAAAAAAATTTCAGCCAATAAAATTCCTTTACCTTGCTCTGTCTTCAAATACATATTGTTGTTGTCATTTGTTCTTGCCAATCCAATCTTTATCAGATAATTGTGCAATATTTCATACCATTCTCTAGGTGCTTGTTTCAGTCCATATAATACCTTGTGTAGTCTGCAAACCATGTTCCTCTTGCTTGGGTCAACAAATCCATCAGCTTGTTCAATATACACTTCCTCTTCTAATATCCCATTTAGAAATGTTGACTTCACATCCATTTGATAAACTTTAAATCCTTTGTAGGCTGCATATGCAAGTAGATTTCTTACTCCTTCCAATCTTTCAACAGGGGCGAATGTCTCTCCATAGTCAATTCCTTCCTCTTGTGCATAAGCTTTGCATACCAGTCTTGCTTTATTCCTTGTTACCTATCCATTTTCATTCAGCTTGTTTCTGAATACCCACTTAGTACCAATTACATTTTTGTTGGCAGGCCTCGGTACTAGTGTCCATGTCTTGCTCTTTTCTATATGGTCTATCTCTTCATTCATGGCTTGAATCTAGTATTCATTGTCTAAAGCATCTTTTACTATCTTAGGCTCAAAATCACATAGCAAAAATGTGTCTTCTCTTAATTTTCTTCTTGTCATAACTACAAAATCCTTTGCTCCTATTATTTGATCAGATTTATGGTGTCTTCTTGCGTATTTTGCCAAAGTAGGCTCTTTCTCAGCTTCAGTTTGATCATTCATGTTCAGTTCAGGTTGAAACTGTGACTCGACATCTCCATCGGATAGCTCGACAGTCATCCCCTATTGCACGACAATTTTATTCAGTGTCTCGGGAGGTGCGGACTGTTGCTCGACAACTTCATTTTTAGTTTCGTTAGAATACTCCTCTTCAGGATAAGTGAATGATCTGTAACTTTTAGGCTCAATCAAGCTTTTAGCTTCATTTCTCTTTGCATATTCATCAATTTTAACAATTGTACTTTCCACAATTTTGTTAGTGTTAGAATTCAAGCACTTGTATGCTTTACTCTTAGTAGAATATCCAAGAAATATGTCTTCTTCTCCTTTAGCATCAAGTTTACCATTTTTATTATCCTTCAGTATAAAACATCTACTCCCAAAGACTTTAAAATAACTTATAGTAGGTGCATACCCATACCATAGTTCATAAGGTGTAGTATTTGTACCTTTCTTGACTTTTACTCTGTTCAAGGTATAAACTATTGTACTTGCAACTTCTCTCCAATATTTTTGTGCAACATTTTTCTCCATCATTAATGTTATGGCACAATCCATGATAGATAAATTTCTTTTTTCAGCTATACCATTCTGTGGTGGTGTCCTAGGTGTGGACATCTATCTTTTTATCCCTTGGTCATTGTAGAACCTATTAAACTCATTATAAATGAACTCACCTCCTCTGTCAGATCTCAAACATTTCAGACTCTTACCTATTTCCTTTTCAACTTTTTCCAAGTACTACTTAAATAACTGAAATGCATCAGATTTTTCTTTGAGAAACATAACAGTCATCATCCTAGAGTAGTCATCTACAAATAGAATAAAATATTTTTCTCCATAGTAAATTTTTACACCAATAGGTCCACAAAGGTCAGTATGAACCAATTCCAAAATATTCTTAGAAGTATGAGTTTCACTCTTAAAGATAGATTTAGTCATTTTGCCCAATTGACATTGCTTACACATTGTATTCTCAGGTTTCTTTAGCTTAGGAAGCCCTCTAACCTTTTTCAATTTACTTATGCTTACCAAGTTATCAAAGTTAACATGACATAGCCTCTTATGCCATATCCAAACATCATTATATTGTGCAAATAAGCATGTCTCTTCAGCTAATTCTAGATAAAATAAGTTACCTTTTGTTTTCTCACCACCTCTAGCTAATTCTCCATTGGCATCATAGATCTTTTCTTTCCTGTGATGGAATTCAAATCTGTAACCAGAAGTGTTCAGTTGTGCAACACTCAACAAGTTATACTTAAGATCATCAACCCAATACACATCGTCACATCTAATCTTGTCAGTCAATTGAATTGATCCTTTCCCTTTAACTCTACAAGGTGTATCATTACCAAAATTAACATATCCACCTTTACATTGATCTAAGGTTTCAAATTTATCCTTATCACCAGTCATGTGATGTGAAAAACCACTGTCAATAATCCAACGATCACCTTTACTCATATAAGAAATTAGTGCAGTTTTCTCATCATCATCAGAATCATCTATCATTGCAACATACATAACTTCTATATCATTTTCATCAGATTTATTAGATTCACTCTTAGAGGCTTCTTCAGCTATATAGAAAGATTTCTTACCTTTGTCTTTGTAATCCTTGTACTTTCTATAGTCTCGATCATCCTTTCTTCTTTCATCTTTCTCATTCTTATCCTGCACCTTTAGTGGGATCTTCTATAGGCTTGGCTAGGTCTATAGAAACTGCTTCTTCTATCAACCTGATGTGTGGAAGTGGGCCCTCTCCACAATTCTTCTTTGTTTAGATCTCTTTCTCAGGAGGCTCATCACCTCCACCAGATGGCTGAGATGAACCTTTGGCCACAATTGGGATCGTTACTGAAGAATTTGTTGTAGTACTCAAATTATCTTTTGCCGGGGTTCACCGAGAAGGAGGCTTCCTTTCTAACCTCTTCCTTCTGCCTGCAGTCCATTCGACCCATTGCTCTATTCTTTTTTAAATCCCACCCATTAAGTTTTCGAAGTTGTTAATGGCTTTCCCTAGCATGGGCTCAGAGATTATAGGGAGTGGCTTTATTTTCTCCAAATATGTATTATCATACATATGTTGACCATCATCTTCCAACCCCTCCACTACAATGTTAACTTTGAACCTTTTGATTTGTTCAATGGTTAACCTGGTGTAGAATCTCTCTCTAATCTCTAAGTCATCTTTGTAATTATCCCAATAGTTTTCAATATCATCAACATGGTGAATTGTGTGACTCATTTACAAGGAATCTCAGGCATAATTTATAGGATCATACTGCAGCCTCAAGACATCATATGTCTCCAACTAGAACCTCTTTGAGAATGTATTCATAACATTCTTTGCCTCAGACCGGGATGCACAACTGTAAGCTCCAATGGTCATTGGGAAGTTGTAGCCCTTCTTCTTAGCATCAACACAGATAAAGTTCACTTGGAGTGCCTGCCTCATTACATTGACCAGCACGATCATATTATCAGGATATCTGGGCAACTTCAAAGGGAAGTCATCAAATCCCGCAAGATGAATATACGAGAAATCCAAAAATTGAATGAAAAAGCACCCAAACTAGTTGATGAAAGCCATGGCTTCAGGAGAAAATCTCCTTTCCAAGCAACCTTGTAGCTCCCTGCACAGTCTCATCATGAATGTATCATTAACTCTGAGATATTCAGTATAACTGTTATGTAATTGTAGACATGGGAAAAATTCATAGCTTTTAACATTATCTGGGAACTCTTCTAATCTAGGAAGCCCTGGCCAAATTTGAATTGTGGCCAGTATATATATAAGGACTGAAGACATGTAGAACTCATTCTAAAGCTTAGCTCTACTTAGGGCACTGGAGAGATTTTTTCTTACCATAAGAGCCCAATTGATGAAATGGTGTTGAGAACAGATCACCTAGACTAAGAAGAAATGGTGCTCAATAAAGTTCAGTGCATCACTCTCACCTCGGATCCTATGGAGCAGCACCAATATGTCTACAATATCTAGCTTTAGATTTGTGTCATATAATGTTTTGGGCAACTTGCCTTTGGCACTCCTTGGCTCTTGAAACCATGACTTCATTATTTCTTTCTTCCACACTGCCTTCTTTTCTCCATATTCGGTAACCATCTAACTATATGTCATTTCTGAATATTCAGCCCGCTCTGTAATATACAAGGAGTTCTGGACAAAATCTTGATCAATGGATAGAAGCACTATGTTTTTGGGCTAGAGGATTTGCTTGGTATTTGGATTATATCAGGCTATGCACTCTCGAACAAGCTCAGGATCTTGAATAGAAATAGGAAAACTGGCAGCTTCCACCAACCTGCTCTCCTTTAACTTCTCAGTGACAGGGTGTATCTAGTCTACCTTCATTCTTCTCAAAAAGTTCTACATATCGAAGAACTTCAAGGAGGTGTCTGTAATCTTATGCCACTCAGATGTGATGCCATTCATCCCATCAAATCCCATAAATCTAGTGGCCATACTTCAACTGATTATGACTTGAGAATGAAATATATCTCTCAAAAGTGCAAGAGAAATGAACAACTATTTCTAAGAATTTCAAATTCCGACAATTTGTCAAACAAATGGTAGCTCCTGTTTGAAATACTATGCTGATTTTATAAATTTTGAATTCTTACCATTTAATGACTGACTTCCCGTGCCACACGAATGAAAAGACTAAGAAATTAATGAAAGAGTCCATTATGGAGTAAAACAAATTTATTTGAATTAATTAATTTTACCCCCCATGGGCCTTTAAGAAACATCTTTTCACTTTAGTAACCGTAATGGTAATTTTCTGGAGGTAGCAAAAAATTACTTTTCCGCTTCCCTTTCAGCGGAGAAATGCCTTTGGAGTGCTCTCTGCTAAAAAATCTGTTGAAGGAGAAATTTAGCTCATTGAGATGCTAAAATGGTATGTCTTGATTTCATTGGCTTTCTTTATGCCTTGGATCACCTATGAGATTGATTCCTCTTCAAAGTTCTTCCATATAATGATTTGGCGGAAAACATACTCTGCAGGTCAAAACCCGCCTATTGGAGTAGTAGAGAAGCCATTCTATGCCTTTCCACCATTAATCTTGCATCTTGAAATCTTCCTTGTTCAATCATTCCTTTTGCTTGAAATAGATTTGATCTGAATGCCCAAAGTTTCCTTATTCCCAAATCTCTCATTTTCAACTTTCACTGACCTTTGATACTTTAAAGTCTGTTAATTGCGGAAAACACACCTTGTCTATGATTTTCTGCCAAGGAGAAGCTCAAAACCAATTTTATGCCATTACTACAAAAGGGAATGTTAAGGAAAAATACTTTGACTGCATATAAAACCAATGTTAGAATCTTTCAAAATATGACCTTTACCAGATTTGGGAACTTAACCTACCCAATGAAACACAAATTTAGATACAAATTCGCTCTGGCTCACAAAAGAGAAGGCAATTTAGGGAACTCTGATAAAGGCCTCCTAGCCTAAGAGGATACCTAGAATTAGACTCAAGACTTACATGAAGCTATCAATATTACTAATACACATTAAACATCCACTTTTGACTAAAAGATATGCAGACCGAAAGTGGGGCAACATAGGTGTCCAAAAGAGAAATTCACTGCACACTGGAATGTGGCACCAACATTGATTAGGCCAAAGGGAATTCAATTATATGAAAATGTTCCCCAAGGTGTCATGAAAGAAGTCTTGTGTTGGTCCTCCTCTAGCACACCGATCTTATTGTAGCCCAAAAATCCATTGAGCATGGACACCATCTCTAATCCAGCTACTATCTATAGAATGTGATCCATGACTGGTAGAGGATAATTATCTTTCAGGCCGGCCTGGTTCATGTTCCTAAAATTGGCACAGATGCAAATTTCTCCATTCTTCTTTCTAACTGGTACAATATTTGCAATATTGGTGGAGTGGTGTATCAGATATATTATGTAAGCCTTCAAAATCTTTTCAACCTCTCTAAAGATGGCATCTAATACCTTAGGATTGTAATTCCTTATTTTTTTTTCAAAATGGAATCGCTTCAGGCTTTAATGGAATTTGATGTTGAAATCTGCCTCCCCTTAAAAATTTCAAGTCTTCGTATGACAAGGAAAAAAAATCTTAGTACAGATTTAGAAGGTTGATGAACCTATGTTTTTCTCCACTGGTACAACACTTTCCCAAGCTAATGAACATAGGGTCATCTTCATCTCCTATATCAATCTTCTCATATTAACTTGAACTATCTTCAACTTGAATATTTCTACCTCTTTTAAATGCATCATACCTATCAAATAGGTTTTTAAGGGATATCAATCCCTTGGGAATTTTATTTCCTTTTTAGATGGATAACTTCGTCATATAATTATTTTTCTAGATCTGGGTAGAATTCATTGCAATCTGGCTTTGACCCCTCAAAGTAGGTCATCATAAACATATCAAAATTCTGCAAAAAATTGTTAATTGTCTTATCATTATGAAATAGCTGAAAATAATCTAAGATATCAGGTACATTAGGTGTGTGAACAATTTTTATCTAGTAAGTATCTTTTCGGAAGTCTAGGTGCGGTATTAAAAAAGAGGTGGATACTACTAGAGAATATGCTCTGTTATTTTGATTCCTTGGTATTGCCTCTATAGAAAAATATTTGAAACCTTCAAGTTCATTCCAAAATTAGTTTCTATAGTGTTTTATCCTTTTCTTTCCTAACAGTAAAGAGGCTCCTCAGTTTCTTTACAATGATCTTGACATCTCCCTTTACTTTCAAGAACTTAGTCCCTTTCCTTTTGGCTTTTTCTAAACCCAATAAAGAAGCTTTGTACTCCGCAGTGTAGTTTATTTTATTAAAATATAGATTGAAAGAGTTGTTAGAATGATTTTAGAATAACTGAGAGGGGAGGGGTGAATCCGTTATCCTCAGGTCTATATGTAGCAAATAAATTTTTTTTGCATCTCAGATCTACTCGGCAGCAGTAGCATATGTCAACAACTTTAATCATGCAGTTTACTATCTAACGAAATTGCTTGTAGAAACATAATAGTAAAACAAACCATAAGCATTCACACATGTTGAAACAAGTATTTAACATGCAAACCCAATATGGGAAAAACCACCAGTAACATGCTACCAAGTTTTCACTCTTCTGAAGTGAGCTCTGTGAGGAGTCAACCCTGTTAAAGGTTACAATAACACACTGTTAGGTGTGACCTGGTTAAAGGATTTAATCACCCTATCAAGAGTGGCCTTGTTAGAGGACTTAGAACATTCCACTTGAATGTCACCTTGTTAGAGGATTTATACAAATGACTGTTAGGTCAACCTTGTTAAAGGATTTAACTGATACAATGGTTAGAAAGTAATCAACAGTTGTGATCTAGTACATACAACTTACTTTGCAAATTTAGATCGAATTACAGCTCTAATGTTAAATTATGGGATAGCCTGCATTGTCATTTCAACCTTCTGATCTACTTGGAAATCCATCAAGCAATCAAACATGCAACTCTCTGCTTCTATATTCAACCTTCTCTGCTAGATCATGCCAAATAGTAAATCAACTATGCAATCCTCTTGCATACACATGTACTTTCACATTCAGTAGAACACTTAGCACACTCAATGAATAATCCTTGAGGTTATCATATACCTCTTAGTCTAGGTGAGATAAATCTTTGCCGCTTAATCAAGATTGTAGATCTTAGGTTAGGTGAGATCTAACAGACCATTCCATCATTTACATTACATTTACTTCTCCAAAGTAGTCTCTAATTAAATCTTGAAACCATGCATTAATTACGGTTACTCGTACATTAAATGATGTGGATCAATCTTTAATTAACTTTACATATCCCAATAAAATTAACTAAGTCAGCCAGAGATCTCAAATCTCATCATTAATCCAATTACTATAAGTCAGCCAACATCACTATTTCCACTTGGCAATTTCACTGGTGCTTGGCATTGAACAAACTTTCTCATCACAAACAACTTCACTTGACACAAGCAACTTTTCTTGGCACAAGCAACTTTGCTCAGCACAAGCCAAACTTTCTCGGCACAAAATAGCCAGAAAAACTATCTTTGAAAGATAAAAAACTAATTACTTTTCCAAAGTGCCAACTAATCAAGTACCCTTTTATTTGCCTTAACTGAACCATTCACTTGGTCTTCTTGTTAAATCTTCTTTATCAATAGTGGATATGGTACTCAAATAGATAACAATAGTCTCACCAGTTAAGGTTTGACAGCAATGACAAAATAACAATTTCTTGCATTGTCACTTTCCAACAATCTCCCTCTTTGGCATTGATGGCAACACAAAATATTAAAACAATGATTTAACAAGCATAGTTACCATACAATCCAAAAAATTACCTATGTTCCTTGATATGAAAAAATCTTCATTAATGTCTTTAGCTTCATTCTGATTCTCATCTGTAAAACATATCTTCCTCTGTGTTTGTAATCACACTATAATCATCTGTGTCTAAACATCTGTAGACTCCCTCTGAGTAGATAATCACTTCAATGCTTTTAATAGTAACTTCTGCCTCTATGTACTTCTTCCTTTATGTAATCTCTTCTTCTTCCTTTATGTAGTGCTTTTCCTATCATGAAGATTTCCAGCCCAATCAGAGTCAGTGTAAACTCTGAGTTCAAACTTGTCGTTCTTCTTGTAATATAGACCATAGTCATCAGTTCCTATCAAATATCTTAGAATCATTTTTACTGCCATCATGTGAGTTTCCTTGGGGTTAGCAAAAAACCTTGCAATAATTCCAACAACTAGGGCAATGTCAGGTCTATTATGTACAACATATTGTAGTTTTCCAATCATTGATCTGTAGAGTGTTTGGTTCACTTCTTTTGTGTCATCATCTTTTGTCAGCTTATGTCTAGTAGCCATGGGTGTACTCACTGGTTTGGACTCTTCCATTCCAAAAAATTTCAGTATCTC
>MU226528.1:64649-80166 GCA_018584345.1 Thuja plicata | reverse complement strand
ATTGCATGAAAAACAAATAATAGGAAGTTTACCTCTGTATTTTCCTTTTCCTCTGGATAGCCTTTTTGCCATAAGTGCTTCAAGTTCTTCAAGATCATCATCAGTAGTGTCACTATCACTGTTCACAGGTTTCTTTCCTTTCTTAGATTTATTGAGAAAAAACTATGATCTAAAAGTAGAATCAAGACCTTGTGGATTATAGTTATCATAATTTGACATTTCAAATGCAGTTAGTCTGCCTATCAGATTTTCCAGATTTAGATTATTGTTAGGAGTGCATCTCAGTTCTTGAATTGCAAAAAATCTAATAGCATATATAGGAAGTAAATTTATCAGTACCTTTCTCATAATAGTGTTCTCATCTATTGTTCCATTAGCTCCTCTAATGGCATTTACAACTTCTTTTACTTAACCATAATACTGGTTAAAATTTTCTCCTTCTTGCAATTTCATCTCATCAAATTTACCTCTTAGACTTTCTGATTTAGCTCTCAGCACATTTGTGTCTCCACCATAGATAGTTGCAAGTTTATCCCACATCTCCTTTGCATTTGTTCAGCTCTTTATATCATCAAACTCTGAATAGGTCAATGAGGAGGCAATCTTCAACATTGCTTGATTGTGCTCTTTCTTTTATTTTAGTTGTGCAGCTGTGAGAGGAGTAGAAGGTGACACATAGTCATTTTCATTAAGTCTCTTAGCATCATCTTCAATACCAGCCAGATGCAGTTTCATCAAACTCTGCCATGCATGAAAGTTATCTTTGTTCAGCTTGGGAACCTCCTTCTTATACATCTTTATCTTTTCGCTCCAAGTACCTTCAAACTGTTTTTAGGAGACCAAAGCTCTGATACCTTTTGTTATAATGATTTTAGAATAACTGAGAGGGGAGGGGTGAATCAGTTATCCTTAGGTCTAGATTTAGCAAATCAATTTTTTTTGTATCTCAGATCTACTCAGGAATAGTAGCATATGTCAACAACTTTAATCATGCAGTTTACTATCTAATGAAATTGCTTGTAGAAACATAACAGTAAAACAAATCATAAGCATTCACACAAGTTGACACAAGTATTTAACATGGAAACCCAATATGGGAAAAAACACCAGTAACATGCTACCAAGTTTTCACTCTTCTGAAGTGAGCTCGTTGAGGAGCAACCCTGTTAAAGGTTACAATAACACACTGTTAGGTGTGACCTGGTTAAAGGATTTAATCACCCTATCAGGAGTGGCCTTTTTAGAGGACTTAGAAAATTCCACTTGAATGTCACCTTGTTAGAGGATTTATACAAATGACTGTTAGGTCAACCTTGTTAAAGGATTTAACTGATTCAATGGTTAGAAAGTAATCAACAGTTGTGATCTGATACATACAACTTACTTTGCAAATTCAGATCCAATTACAACTCTGATGTTAACTTATTGGATAGCCTACATTGTCATTTCAACCTTTTGATCTGCTTGGAAATCTGTCAAGAAATCACACATGCAAGTCTCTACTTCTATATTTAGTCTTCTCTACTAGATCATGCCAAATAGTAAATCAACTATGCAATCCTCTTGCATACACACATGTACTTTCACATTTAGTAGTACACTTAGCACACTCAATGAATAACCCTTGAGGTTATCATATACCTCTTTGTCTAGGTCAGATAAATCTTTTCCGCTTAATCAAGATCGTAGATCTTAGGTTAGGTCAGATCCAACAGATCATTCCATCATTTACATTAAATTTACTTCTCCAAATTAGTCTCTAATTAAATCTTGAAACCATGCATTAATTATGGTTACCCATACATTAAATGATGTGGATCAATCTTTAATTAACTTTACATATCCCAATAATATTAACTAAGTCAGCCAGAGATCTCAAATCTCATCATTAATCCAGTTAATTTAAGTTGGCCAACATCACTGTTTCCACTCGATAATTTCACTGGTGCTCGGCATTAAACAAACTTGCTCGTCACAAACAACTTTGTTTGGCACAAGCAACTTTGCTCGGCACAAGCAACTTTTCTCGGCACAAGCCAAGCTTGCTCGACACAAAATAGCCAGAAAAACTGTCTTTGAAAGATAAACAACTAATTACTTTTCCAGAGTGCCAACTAATCAAGTACCCTTTTATTTTCCTTAACTCAACCATTCACCTTGTCTTCTTTTTAAATCTTCTTCATCAACAGTGGATATGGTACTCAAATAGATAACAATAGTCTCACCAGTTAAGGTTTGACAACAATGACAAAATAACAATTGCTTGCATTGTCACTTTCCAACAAGAGTGAGGGAATATCTCTCTCCCTTAGGTGATATCAGAACTACTCCTGCTCCCAAACCAATAGATGAACAACTACCATCAAACTCCATTGTCCATAGTGCCTCATCACTCTTGAGCTCCAGCTGTTCAATATATTCTTCTCTCAAAAGCATGTAGTTTCCCAATTCATAGTCATTATACAAAATTTGAGCCTTAGGATCCTCTAACGGGAACATGATATAGTTGGATTTCCCTTAAGGATGAAGTACTACACTTTCTTTTCCCACTGGTATTGTAGATTGGCTCCAATCCATCTTAAGTTTGCCCCTTAAATCCCTACAAAAATTTCTACTCAACAACATGTTGTACCTTGCCGAGATGTTAGCAACTAAAATAATAAGCTTGACTCTTTTACTAGGATGGACTGCTAAGAAAACTTGGGCATCTTTAATTTGATCAATCAAGGGTACTTTCTTGGAATCCATAGAATAAGATTTACCAAAAGTTCTGGTGAGGGGGAGATCTAGGGCTTTAGCAATAGAAGAGGGCATGATATTATCAGAGGGTCTTGAATTGATTATAAAATTATTCAATCTATGACCATACAAAAACAATGAGATGTAAAAAGGATCAGGCTTAGGGCTTGACACCAGGATTGGTTCAATAGGTATATCCTTTTTATGTTCAAATTTAGTAGAATAGGAATGAGCTAGAGATGATTGTTCAACTTTAGCGGAAACAACATTATTTGATTGGCTATTCATGGCTTGTGCCTCGATTTGATTACCTCTTACATACTCAATTAAATTATTTGATTATTTAGGATTCAACCAAAAATATTACGAAAGTGAAATCTTAATTTAATTCCACAATATCAAAAGATTATTTAGGCTCAGACTTTTTAAGCACCTGAACTTTAGGAGTATTTAAACTTTGAAAATTTGAAGTATGGTTCAAGTGCTAGGTTCCTTACTCTTTTTTAATGACTCAGGAGATGATGTTTTTCCATAAGGTTTGGAATTGTGTTTCCCATGTGTTAGATCTTTGCATGAAGGATATTCTAGGGTGACCAAAATATCGCCCCCTCTTTCAAAATCAGACTCATACTCTAGGAAATAATTAACACAATCATTGAGTTCCTGAGGATGCCCTTCATCTTCTAATATTTCTTCAATTCTCTTCTTTTGACTATTCAACTACACAGACCAAATCATTTCTAGACAAGAAGCACCATCATGATCATCTTTCATGTGAAAGACACACATATTTTCCTTTTTACCAGGATGATCAATTGCTAGTGTTTGCTGAGTTGAGGGTAACTAGAAGTTTTTTCCACTAGCACCAGCCTGATTAGGAATTCTTCTAGGGATATCTTGATAAGGATTTTGGAAAGGCAAATTATTTTTAGGTAACTACCTCTTAAGAGAAATAACATCATTCATCAATATTTTCACTGTAGGATCAGTTGATGTTGAGGCTTGTGCATTTGGAAATTGGACCTCCTTCTTCCACTTACCAATAGTAATAAGGTAATCTTCTAACTCTATTGACATTGCTTGTACTAAAGCCAAACATGCTTCCCTTGATCTTCTAAGATGAAAAGTGACATTCAGAGGCATTGCACTTAGGAAGAATCCCTTTTGATTTTTAGTCGTAGGCCACTTTGTAGCTATAATTTTGTCAACCAACCTATTGAAATTATCTATGAACTCCCTCATTGGCTCGTGTATATCTTTATTCAACTATGTGAGTTGAAACAACAAGGTAGTATCATATTTAGCACTTTTCAATTTATTTACAAAATTTGTTCTCATTGTATCCCAACTTGTTATGGATCCTACTAGAAGATGGCCAAACCATTCTGTTGCACCTTCTAATAAATTCTGTAAGAAAGGTTAGACAACTACGTCCCCATCTTGCACTGCTAGGATACCATTTTTGACATTAAAGATGGTCAAGTGTTCTTCCACATAAAATTTCTGATCACCAGTGAACTTGGGAAAGACATCCTTGGTTCCCTTTGGCAAGGCATTAAAGGCTACCAAGTTCAAAGGAACTACTGCAACACCCCAAGGCTGAGCTTGGGCCATTAGATTAATCAAGGGAGGTAAGTTTATGTTAAGTGGGATAGGGTTGACAACTACCAGTACTGGGTTTCTTGATAACACTAGAGATTGGTAGGATGATGATGCAGTAGCCTTTTTAGGTGGTGGAGATTTGGTTTTTGACCTTTTAGACTATGCAAAATTAGGTGAGGTACTCAATATTTGTAGGGCTTCTAGGTCAAGGTCTACTAAACCTTGTCTTTATTGGGATCTTGTAATTATCTTGAACTCTAGTCTATCACTACTATAAAGTCCTTTTAAAGCTTATTCTCTCCTTCCCAATTGTCTAAGAATTTGTTTCTTCATATTTTCAATAATTTCTTCTTGTTTTTCCAACACTTCTCTCACCTTTCTATAATCGTATGCACTTCTCCTTAAACACTAGGATAAAGTGTTTAATAAACTGAGGATATCTTCCTGATCATCTTGAAAGACAAGGTTAGATTGTAGGAAAGGGAAGATTCATTCATGAGGTAACACCATTGTTCCTCACTAGATAACAACTTATGTATATTTCTTGATTCTCTCCAGCAGAGACCCCAAAAATTTGTTGGCTAATAGATTTGTCCTTGCATAAATATTTATAATTAAAATGACTTGTGTGCCCTATGCGAAGAATAAATTGAACCATAGTTGGAAGAACCTTAATCAAGTTAACATATGCTTGAAGGTGTAGCTACCTTTAAGATCTTCAATGAATTAATTACAAAAAATTAAATGAAGACATTCTTTAACTAGAAAGCATAAAAGTCTTTTCCACATTCATTCATAGCCATGAAATGAACATAGGCAAAATTTTCCACACTTAAAAAAAAATTCACAGATTTTGCTGATGACCAAATAAGTGATTAAATAATTTCAAACATTTTCTCCAAACTTTTGCATGAACATAATAAAAATGAAGAAATACTATAAATATTTCACACTATAAATGAATCCCAACAGAGACTAAATAAGGATTCACAAATACATAGATTTTGTAAAAGTAACATATATTCTTCTATTTTCAAATAAAAGTTTTCTTCAAACAAAATATATCACACAAAAATTTGATAGCTTTTGTATGTTCTACTTCTAACTAATTAAAACTAGGGACCTTTCAAATTCATTCAAAAACATACTTATAGCCACCAGGCTAGATAGTTTTTAGAACTAGAGTTAAACAAGCTCCCGCAGGGAGTACACAGTTTTGTTAAAACAACTAAACTAACTGAGGAAGAAAAATAAAAGATAGTAAATCAATTTGATTTCACTCCTGAAATCACAAAGCACGATCAAGGTTAAGGCACATTATCATAATTTGTTGGATGGTTTGAAGTGGATGACACATCATGATTTTTCCTCAATTCCATGTGTGTTATAGAGAAGATAATGATTACTTGGTGATAAGGCAACCCAATGTGCACAATACTCTATCTCCACACCTCCTTATCCTTATTTGTCTAAGCCACCTTATTTGCATGAGTTTCAAAGTGGTCTGAGCACACTGTAACTATGTCCTCCATCCTATCCACTTGTGAGAAGTCACCAGTGGTTAAATCCTTGATCTCCTTAATGACCGTGATCTTATCCATGAAATATTTCACCATATCATCAGTGTCCTCCATCATTTTTCCATACTCTTTCAAGAACTGAATATTTATGCATTTTAGATCTTTCTGCATAGTTTTGGGTAACTCCATAATTTGCTTCAGCAATTTTGTTTATTCTTCATGGCCTTAATTAACAAAAGAGTTTCACCATTCAATATTTTTATTGGTGACATATAGAACATCATCATCCAAGCCTTGCACAGGTTTTTCCCCTAAAACCTTCATAACACCATACTTTTGAACTGCATTCATCTGTACTACAACCACCTCACATTTGGTTCTCTCTTTTTTCCACAAATTAACTTCAACCTCCAGTTCTTTACTCACTTCCATCACTTCAGAATGAAATTTGAATAAATAAATAATATAATTAATACCTTGTTGAGAGATCAAGTCGAGCCAGTCATGATATATATTTTCTATTATCTTATTTCTTTGGAGTTACTTGAGGAGCTTTTGGCTTGCTGGTGACTTTGGATCAAAAACCTGGGAAGCCTGTGTAACTGTTATAGGACTTGGATTATGTATTGCATGGATGTATTTGGTCATATGCCTTAAGGCTATTTTGAGCTCTTTATTGTCACTTTCATCCTTCCAGGTTATGGAAATCATTCATTTGGTTAATGATTCCAGATGCCTAGCATCAACTACCCTAGAGGTAGGTCCTATATTTACCTTTTCTACAATGAAATCTATGGCTGAAGCATTCTCTAAATCCTTGTATATGACTAGTCTGGATATCTTAGCTACCCAGTGAATTGTATCTTCATCCATATGCATCATGGTCTCAGTTTTAAGCTTTTTGGGCTTATTTGATTTGTCTAGGAAGTTACTTACCATATCCTCGATAGGTACTGAAATAGGCACAAAAATCTATTTCGTGTTGACTGAGGCTTCCAACCATTTGAGTGTGACTATTGTGGATTTTTGTGGGGGTGTCTGAAAATTACTCTTTTATGAAAGAATCAAATCACCACATAAATCTATATTTCCCTCTGCTTCATTTCCTTCATATTTTTTTCTACAACTTGAACCTTTGGCATCCAATTGTCCATATCCTTAACTACCCCTTCGGAAGGGTCTAGGTCTAGACCATGTCAAGGTTCTTGGAATTCTTCCCACTTTTTCTATTGGTCCCAGATCAAGTAACTTGAGTACAAGGTGGACTATGTTCACCTTTTCTGGACTTCTTTTTGGGAGGGCTTCCACTTTTAACAAAAAAAATTATGCCTACAATATCAATAGATTTATTAGAAATAGGAAGATTGGGTTGTGGAACACTATTTTCAAGAGAGACTGAGCTATCTTGGGGCTCGGGTTCAAGGGCCTTGTCATCTCGACGACTTTGAAGCCACCTCTATGTTCTTCTTATAAGGTTAAAAGATCTATGCAAAATATCATCATTTTATTTCTTGTCCCAATTTATTTCTGGAAGAGGTTGTCCTTGAACCCTTTCAACAAATACAAAATCTAGAATATCTTTATTCTCTTCTTCACCGATCCTTGTTGTTGGTTGTATTTCCAGTTTTGAAGCTTGCTAATAAAATGTTTGAGTTATCAGTTAGTTTCCTATGTAAATTTTGAAATTCTATCCAATGCTATCAAGAATCCCTCTGCAATTATTGGTCTCTGAGTTTCAAAATTCAATGAAGTGTGTACAACCCTAAGTCCTAGGTCAATTTTGATGCATATCCAAGAGAAAACCCTAGTTCTTCAAAATTGCTTCTATTTTGTAGTTACTTTTTTAGAAAAGACCAAGTCACTTAAGTCATGTGCCTATCTTCATATTTCAATATTAAGTCACATTGTCTCTTTAAGTTTTGAGAATATTCCATAGTACTTTGATACTTGGAAAAATGCTTTGGTTGCGTTACTGCGAAGAGAAAAGAATATTCTTTAAGTGTTAAGAAGACTTCACGCAGGCCATTGATGAAGATCATGTTCCTGTGGTTTGTGGAAAGTCTTGTTTCAAAATTGGGATTTAATGAAATCCTTTGGCGACTTTGAGATCATTGAGTCACACAGTCTTGAAAGCTAATCAGAGTTAAAGATGGGTTGAAGTTCTCATGCAGTTGCGTGATCGCGAAATGAAATAGGGTTAAGTTAAAAGTTGTGAGATAAAGCCACTACCATCCAATGCAAAGTTGATGTTGTGGCCAATGTGAAGTTGCGAGATAAAAGTTCATATGAATGAAAGATTAAGAGATATAGTGAATACCATCAGATTAGAATAAGATCTAAAGGCTAGCATTCAATCTTGAAAGAAACCTTGAGTCAGATAATTATTTTAGTGACAAGGAGATCTAGTTAGTCATGAAGTCTAAATAAGAACCATGGTTAATAAAAGTTAAATAAATCTTAAATGAAGTTTGCAGCAAAGATTTTTGAGCCGTGAAAGAGAAAAGATCTAGTGGATGGTGTGAAGTCGCTGATAAAGGTCAACAAGTCAAAGAAAGTTTAGTGATTCAACGGTGATGATTCAGATTTGAACCAGTGTCTAAGTCATTTAGAGATTTGAGTTAGTCATGAAGTCTCAATGTAAACTAGAGGTTAAGAAATTCATTCTGTGACTTGGAGATATCTTAAGTCGCGAAGTCTCAAGATAAACCGTAGTTAAGTGTAAAGCTAATGAGATTACACGTGAACCGTTGGATTAAAAGATGATCAAAGGGTAGTTGCAAAGTCTTAGAGAAAATGAAGAAAGTACAAAATGAATATGAGATTTCATGTGAACTGCCTGATTAAAAGAAGATCTCATGATGGTCATGTAATCTCTAAATAAACTCAGAGTTAGTGAATTCTTAAAGTGACTTTAATTTTGCATAGTCACGTAGTCTCTAAAAGGAACTAAAGGTTTAAGAAAGAGTTATTCAAAGCCTTAGTCGTGGAGTCTAAAAAGGAATATGAGTTAAGAGAATTCAATCAACAATTAAGAGATGATCATTAATCAAGATGTTGATAGTGTGGTGATCATTAAGTCTTAGAAAATAACTAGAGTTAAAGATAACTCTCAACGACAAGGAGATTATTCAGTCGCGCAGTCCCTGAAGGAAACCAGAGTAAGAGTGAGGTAAAATATAAGGTTTTCTTCTGTGCCATGTTGTACAGTCATCAGCTAATCAAAGCATAGAGATTATGACAACATGTTTAAAGAGTTGTTGAGTTGTGATAAATGAGCTAATCATATCAGATCTTGATCTTATTTTGAATATAATAAGGTTTTTAGTTGAAAAAGCAATCACTCAAAATTGATCACCTGTCAGTTTCAAATGCCACGGCTAGAAAGAGAAATTGATATCACAACACGTAGAAGTAATGATAGAAGTGACTAAATTGAAAATCTATGATTTCTAAGTAAGGTTTGTGCATTGATTTCTCTAAATAAGTAGGCATTACCATTGATCATTTCATTTCACCAAGAGTTTCATTTTTCAGAGAAAAATTTGCATAGAGCAATAAGTGTGTTCAAGAGAACAGAGTTATCCATATTTACAGAGTGAAGAAAGTAGATTTTATCAGTTCCAATTCAGTACAGACAAGATGAGAAAAGTAGTTAGTGTTGCCTCAACTAGTGGAAATAGCAGAGATGATGATGATCTCAAGGGAAAGAGAAATTACTCAGAGGATTTCATACAAATCCTTCCAGGATCCAATCAAGGAAAGAAGGTAAATGACGAGTACCTTGGTGACAATTTTTCTTACATTAGAGATGCAAAGATGCATGATTTTTTAGGCTATCACTTGTTTAATAGTGAGGTTCCTATGCCTGTGTCAAACCCTTAGACTTCAGTATTAGCAAAACTAATAGTTCTTGATGTATTTGTGGATATTGATTTGTTATTGGAAGTAGCCAGTAGGTATGAAATAATTTCAAAGACAATTAAGAAGGATGATGACACAATCCTAGTAACCCTTGATAGGGCATCATTCATGAAATCATTTAATATATATAACCCCTACAAAACTGAGATAAACCTTAAAGCCTTAGCTTCTAGATATGCTAAGGAGGCCGACATTGTATCCAAATTAATTCAAGCCTATGTGCCAAAAGGAACTAGAAACTATATAGATCCTATCCCTAGTGATAATGCACCATATTTATACAAAGACATAGAATTATAAATGAAGTACATTTCATATGCCCTATGCATAGTTTTAGGGGTTGATAGTGGAAGATAGAGAGTATCCTCTGACATGCTAATGATAATTCTGGACTTACAAAGTCCCTATGTTAGTATTGATTATGATTACATTCAATATGTAATTGATAAAATGCACCAGGGATTTATGGATATTCAAAAGAAGCTAGGAAGCCCTAAATTCCTACAATATTCATTGCTCATGCATTTAATTTTGTTCTACAATTTTAATATCATGGACCAGCCCAATTTGTAGCTTAGAAGATTTTATCATGGTTAATCCAACTCTGTGCAACTCTGGTTAAGGGTATGGAATTATACATCCAGAGAGAATGATTATGTGCTTTTGAGAATTGGGTAGTGTATCCCCTATTGAGAAATTTAAGAGTCAACATGACCAAGCTACCAATTAAGGTATTGCAACTCCTGAGGCCCTGCAAGTTTGTGGATAAATGGAATGGATATCACAACTGGGGAGACTTTTATTATCATCAAAATTTCACTCTGATTAGAGTATATGGTTGCTCCCAACTGTTAGCTCTTTTTCTTGCAAGAATCAACAATACATGAACAATGCTTAACCTCTATTCCCAACATAGATTCTTACATGGAAAAGGCTAATTAACAAGGATGAAATCCTTCTTCACTTTGAGCTCCACAAACTCAGGCGGGTGTACCTACTTACTGACTCACTGAATCATAGAGAATCTCACAGTGGACTAAGGATTTATAATCCTTCTCCTTTTTAAGTTCTCAAAACTAGGAAGGCTAACCCATGGATTCATTTCTTTAAATAATCACCAACAATGTCTGTACTATTTAGTACAGATTCTGGACATTCATGTTCATAAATAGAAAGTAAAAGATTTTCAATATTTGAATGTTGATGATGAGAACTACCTTTCAGAACTTAGACCAGTGCCTAATCCAGGGAAAAGAGTCCAATGAAATGTAAATCTATAGAAAAACAATTAATAAGAACACAAACGAGATCCCAGATAGAGTGCCTTACAAACTATCCTTTCATTTTCACATCTATCTATTAGATTTTCATATTAATATCCAACCCTCTGGGATTAATCACAAGACTGACTCCTTCCTTGAAGGAAGCTCATAAATAACTGCATAGTTACCTTGTAACTAGCATGTTCAGAATGCCTTACAGACTAAACATACAAGAGCATGAATAAAACTACAAAAAGACACCATAGATCTAAAACTGGATATTCCACTGTATTTCATTAATGTATTTCTGCTTCAAAACATTCAAAAGACACAAAGCTTCAAAACTAAACAATAATATCAAGTTTTCTATGCAGCTGTAAATTCACTATCCTTATTACAATGGAGAAAAAACCAGATATAGGAGAAAGGAAAAACAACCCAGTCACCGACACCTGTTTGTCGCCAAAAAATATCTGCAACTGCTCAAACTAACACTATGAAAATCTAATTTGATTTTCCCTCAAATTATCTACAAAATCCTCTTCTTCATTCCGAGACCTTTCCAGCAACATATAATACTCAATAGTTTGGATCAAATTCGCCCTCTGAAACTTTAGTCCAAGTCTGCCTTCCCGTGCAGATTTTCATTTAAAAGTTTGAAATATTTCAACTTGAAATAAAATACTTTTCAATAGTTGGACTATTGAAAATGGGACAAATTTAACATTAATATTTCCCTTTTTCTAGATTTTATCTCATTGTGACACTTGTCACCTAGGCTTAATGGCTTAGTGGTTAGATGGTGAGCATCTTTCCATTAAGCCATTAAGTTAGCCCTTGGATCTTTATGAAGTTGCTCACTTTTTAATCCTTTTCCATTTGTGATGGATTTAATTAAATATTTCAATTAATCCATTATCTCCTCAGAATGCACCAGCTTGCAACACTTGTCGCTTGGGCTTAACAAATTAAAGGGTAGATGGTGAGCATCTTTCCCCTAAGCCATTAATTCAACCCTTGATTTGTTTTGAAGTTGCAAGTTTTTTAACCCATCTGTTGAAAGAATTTCAAAATAAAAAATCATTTGAAATCTGCACATCTCACGAGAATGCACCAAGTGTCACCCTGTGATTGGTCTATAGGTCCACTTGGTGCCACGTGTTGATCTCTGAATGGTGCCTTTGAACTACATTTGACTTGCGCCACTTGGTGCCTACTGGGTGCCACACGGCATCCTCTAATTGGTTGACTGATCCACTGAGTGCCACTTGTCACTTGTGCCACATGGACCAATGGCTTTGTTGCCAGACTTTTAGTCACCCATTTTTTTGGCAATAGTTGGAGTCATGTGGTCTTGTCAAGTCTGGTGTCTAGGTCTAGATTCCCTCTAGGATAGGAAATCTTTGCCGGATTTCCCTTCATATTGCTTTCATGTTAAACCAGGTGGGATGATTTCAAGGTCTCATTATTTGGGCAGGTTGTAGATCCTAACCTGGCAAAGACTTGTGCTCCAATGGATGTTCTTTCTCAGGCAGAGTGATGGTTTCAAATCATGATCTTCAGATGTTGCAAGGAATCAGGAAAGGGGCTCTTTATTTGGATAGTGTGGTACCAGAGTTGATGGAGACATTCAAAGAAGCCTATTCCATATGTCAAGGTATAAAAGATCTATTTCTTGCACAAGTGATTATTGAAGATTTGATTCCAAAGTTGTTACAATATCTCTGAGTTTTCAATAAGGGAAGTGGMAAGGATTACTCTTGAAAGTCTTTAAAATACAGTGYAGAGTTTTCCTCTTCCTCCATTACATGTGGAAGGTTTGAAAGGATTAATAACATCAATTGAACAAAGCTCTGACTTTCCATGTGCTACAGTTGTTATATAGAATATCTTTGTTAATGGAAGCTAAACTTTCTTTACATGGAGGCATTTGATCAAAAATGATGATGGTTGATTCCTAAATTATATTGAAGAATGGAATAGTGCCAATGATATTATTGAAACAGAATTACGAGTCATATCATGATCAGAAACGTGCACCAAATACAAGGATTGTGCCTTCTGAAAAGATCATATTCTGAGCTCGGGTTTTAATTCTTATTCAAGCTTGAATATATACTCTGATCCTCAGATGTATTTCGATGAGATCAACCCCCATGATGGAATAAAGGTTCAGATAGATCTTAGTGATATAATTTGTGACAGAGAGTTTGCAAAATGTAACATTGCCTAAGTTAGTAACAGTCGAGTATATGAAGCCTCGACTTATTTCATTCTTAGGATGCCTTCGATCATTATTGTTCTAAAGTGATTTGATTGCAATCAAATAACAGTGTCTAAGTGCCTAACGATTCAAATTGAAGAGTTGTAATGTGCTTCAGGAGAAGAAAAGACTGTTAAAAAAAATGCAGCATAAATGAGCTCATGCACCTCTTTTACATTTTTTTTAGACACTAAAGTTTGTGTTTTCCATTATTTGGATGCATATCTCAGTTCTTTGAGATTAAATGAAGCCATTGAAAGAAACGACATGCAAAATGATAAAAAATGAGGGAGATATATTGAGGCAATATTTTCAATTTGTACTACTCCGAGGCGGAGGCCACACCTCTCAGGTGATTTTCCGCACTCCACAAAATGGCATTATCTGCATAATAATTTGTGTGATCATGATGTGGAAGCATTTATGGTAATATAAAAAATGTGTTTCAATCTTTAGAAGTGGTTCTCATGCAATATACTCGAAAGCGGAAATTTGAAATTCCAGTGCGCCATAACCGTTTGCATACCCGCAGAGGGCAAAACCCGCGCGGCTCGATTCTTGCACAATTTGGAGTCTTTTCAAAAATTGATCAATTGGGTCATCTTGAATCTCTTAAAGAAGGGTTTCTCATTAGAAATTATGCCGTGAAGATGTTTGGAAGTACCCGAGGTGGAAAATATCATTTTAGGTGCGCTGGACTGGTTTTCGCACCTGTTTCTCTAAAACCCGACGGCCTCTTTCTTGCATGGTTTTGAGTATTTTCAGAAACTAATCATATGGGTCTCCATAAAATCTCATGAAGAACGTTTCATATTCAGATAATTTTGTGTGAAAGTGCCTAGAAATAGTCATAGCAGAAAATCCAAATGTAAGTGCGCAGAAGCCATTTTCGCACTGAAAACTCAAAAATCTGCCGGCCGATATATCCATGGTTTCAAAGTCTTTTGAAATTTTGACCACATGGGTCATTTTGAAATCATTCAAAGGGTATTTGATGTTTAGAAAGTTTGGTCTAATGATGAGCCGGAAGCTCGAGGCAGAAATTTCCATATCAGGGTCAAAACACAACCAGAATCACTAAATAAGGGAAGTTCGACAGTCTAAACATGATGAACAGACCGTTTCTTGCCTTTCCAAAATGGTTGGCAAATTGAATACAGAGAATTCTGGTAGACACTGCATGCTAAGGATGATATATGTTCATGAATTTTGAATCAAATCATAACAGAAGTTATAATGGATGAATATATTTAAAAAAAGAGGAGTAATGATATAGAAAATGATCAAAGTCAATATGTATTCATAAAGATGAAGCACGACATGTTGATAACTCAAAACTATAATTGGAATTATATATTACAAAGGATAAAGGCTCGACACAGTAAGAAAGCTGAACTTTTATGAACAGGGCATAACTTCTGCATTGAGAAGATTACTACAAGAGTTTCGAATTCCTGCCTAGTTAATCTTCAACAGCCGGCTATTGTAGTCAAGTTCAATGCATTTCAAATCAGATAGAGCCCTGATTCGATGATTCAGTGAAATTTTTATTCAAGAATGAAGATAATACTTGTTTGAAGATTGAGGGTTGGCATCTTCTACCTTATGTTCGATTTCAAATTCAAGTTCAGAAAAATGATGTTTCAACTCCGTGGCCCAATGGATTTAGCTCGATAATGCTGGTTGGAGATTAAGAGTTTCAGATTCCATAGTGACTGTTCGAGTTCTCAGATTTGAAAAGTCTCTTTCTTTGCATTCTGTCTCTTTGTATTCAAAGAAGAGGGAAGGTCATGGGCTCTTAGAAGCTTGATGTATTATAGAGTTTACAAATTCTGTAAAAGAATTCAGTATGAGAGGTCGGCAAACTTGGCATTGGAGCAGAGTAATTCCATTTACCAAGCTTTATTTTCATGTTTGTTGTGCCAGTAGTTGTTCATTTGCATTTGAATAGACAGAACAGTTATATGTGAAGTTGTAATTGCTTAATGGATTCTATTTCATGTTGGTAATTGTAGTGAAAGTAATTCCATTTACCTTTCATGTATGATTCTTCTCCTATTCATCCAGTAATTTAAATGTATCTGAATAGAAAGTACAATTGTATGTGGAACTGTAATTCCTGCTTGGATTCTATTTCATGTTAGAAGTTGCAGCGTAAGCAATTCTATTTGCTGTCCATGTATGATTCTGCTTCTGTTCTCCTTAGTAGA
>MU226528.1:17722-36771 GCA_018584345.1 Thuja plicata | reverse complement strand
CCTATTAAGGGTGAGGACTCACTGTCCAAAAGCTCACTGCTTCAATCATGAAGGCTACAACCTGCTGTAGAACAGATATGCACTATATCTGATGATGAACTATAGAGTAGACCTACTATCTTGATCAATTCCAATGTATTGTAATCTTTCACTTCTTATTCACATAGATCCTTGATCAATGAAACACAACTGATATTCTTCTATGTACTTTTTCTATCTCTTATCTTCTCATTCACACTTAGCGTTACAAAAATGAACTACTATAAGTATCTTCCTCAAATTATGAGATCATGGGACCTATTAGGTAACTCTTTATAACATCCTTGTTGGCTTAACTAACCTTGCAAGTATAATTACAACCGTGCAATATAAACTAAATAGATGCGACACTTCACAAAGTCAGCCTCACCAAATTAACTCTAACATTGCAATCTTGTTGAAACATGTTTGGCACCTTTAGATAACTATCTTCAACTCATAAATAAACTTGAATACACACACGCATATCCCGAAGATAGGCACAAATCAAGAACCAATCCAATACGTCAACTCTGTATAGACAAACTCCAGAAGCTGTAACTGTTGTTAGCAGAATTACACAACACAACTGAAACTTCATATCTAAGTCTGCATGTATGAAAAAAACATAAACAACATGTCGACAACATGAATATAACCACACAAGGCTTGATAAAATCATTTTGATAAGTACATATAGAATACTACTATATATTATATGTTGTCATCAATGACAAACATACAATCAACTAGCTGCCAGAAGTAAATCTCCAACATTCTTACTAATGCATATATAATATCAGTGAACATAGAAATGAATAGAAGGGTGTCAGGGAAATGGGTCGAAGAGATGATGCCCATTTTAGTAGGAGAAAATAACCTGAATATAAAGAATACAAGGCTCCAAAAAGTAATAGACCATCCTATAAAAATAGTTATAATCCACATAATAGGATGCAAATTCATCCTTATGGTACCTAGTTCAAGGATGGAAATGCTATTGTTCCACCAAGAAAAGATAAACCCGAAAATAGGACTCCTGACCCTCTACACAAAAATGCTATAAATATGTGCAGTGATACTTACTGGTGTGAAGCTTGTCAAGCCCCACGCAATCCTAATTTTTGTGTTGTATCCCTAGACATTAGTGCTAGTGAAGAGAAAGAAGGTGAAGAGGGTGAGCTATGTGATCACAATCAATGTGATATGACTAATTCTTATGTATGCCCTGATATAGATTTTGAAGATGAAGTTTAGAACCATGACATGTACAATTCACAAGGAAGAATGGAGGTATATCACTAACAAGTCTTGTCTGATAGTGAAGAAGAGGAGATTTATGATATAAGATTCTATGCTAAAAATAGTCAAGAATCTAACCCAATAACAAAACCTTCTAATGAAGAAAAAGCTAGAATCATTGTTGATCTAGTGAACAAAGAAAGAAGTAACTACCACTTGAGAAATAGAGTAGTGGGTGATGTAGGTAGTCATCCATATGGAATATTCATCAAAGAAAATAAAATAGATGCCAAGTATATACCAAAAAGAGATGGACATGGGGAAAACATAAATAAGCCTAAGGTCAAAATTGTGAGCAAAGCTAGTGATCCAAAAGTTGTACATGAACGAAAAGCTAAAGTGCCAGAATCAAGTACTTCTTCTTCCAAAATTGAAAATGAGAAATCCAAGAAGGAAGAGTCTACTCTAAATATTTAGATAGAGGATAATAATATCATTGTTGAAAAACCAAAATCCTCTAATGTGAAGTATACTCCAGTTGATATGGATCAATGTCTATCTCAAATGACTGTCAAGGTCCCATTTCTAGAAATGATGAGGATAAAAGAGAATAAAGAAAAATTCCTTTTAGTATTAAATAGTGTATCTCCAATGAAACCTCAAAAACCAAAATATGTTTAAAATAAATCTAACAAGGGAAAAGATCTTGAGGAAACAATTTCTGAGATCCCTCCGATTTATCTAAACACAAAACCTTTTGTAGGAATCGGTGATCCTTTTTTCCTAACATTGGTAATTAATGGTAAGATACTCAAAAATTTCATGATAGATTCATGAGCATCTAATACTATCATGCCTATATAAATCATGAGATCCATGGGATTACAAGTTGATACTCCTCATGGGAGATGTCAAGAAATTGATTCAAGAGAGATCCATATTGTTGGTACCATTGAAGCCTTACCTTATAATTTAGCTATATGCCCTGATATAGTATTGATAATGAGTGTATTGGTGGTTGATATCCCACCACATTATGGCATGTTGATGTCCAAGAAATGGAGTGCTTCAATGGGGGGAAATATTCAGTGTGATTTATCTTATGCCACTTTCAATATTGCTGGAAATAATGTCAAGGTGTCTAGAGAAGGTAGGACACCCCATATGATTGAGTTACACAAAGACATTGATATTAATTACTATGTAGATATTGACATGGAGAACTTCAGAGTGAAGCAGAGTGCTCATCAATGTAAAAATGTTGATCCCTTAGTGAAGGAGTTGATTACATAGAATGATGGTTTATGGAAGATGTATTTTAATGGAGCCTGTTCTAAAGAAGGATCAGGAGCTAGACTTTTACTTATTTCTCCATCAAGCACAACATTTAAGTATTATTTTATATTATCATTCCAATATACAAACAATACACTAGAATATGAGGCTTTTTTTAGGGCTAGACATTGCTGCTAAACATGGAATAAAATGTCTAAAAGTTTATCGTGATTCAGAGTTAGTAGTATCCCAAGTCAGGTCCAAATATGTTGTGAAAAATAATAGACTGAAAATGTATAAGCATGCTATTTGGGACCAAATTGAAACTTTTGATGCCTTTAATATTAACTGGATAGAAAGGTCCAAAAACATTATGGCAGATTTGTTAGCTAATTTTTCTTTGAAAACTGATGATTTGACCTTAAATGGGATATCAATAGTTGAGATTAAGACAAGACCAGTTGTCCCTGATAATCTTTACAACTAGAAAGTATTTGAAGATGACCAAGATATTCTTAGATTCATTCAATGCCTAGACCATTATGAAGACCAGCACATAGATTGTAATTATTTACTTGAGGTCATTGATGGAATTGATTATGTTTTGGGGAATGAGGTTGTCCAACTAAGTTCTAATCAGATCCCTAAGGGATTGGTAGAACTAGAAGCATTTTTTAGTGATTAGAATGATCATTCATCAAAAATAAGCAATGCTAAAGTTGAGGATTTGGAAGAAATAAATTTAGGATCAAAGACCACTCCTCAGATATTATATATTGGAAAAGGATTAGATTCACATGTCAGAACAAATTTGATAAAATTAGTAAGAAAACATAAGCATGTATTTTCATGGTCCTATGAAGATTTGAAATATTATAGGGAAGGCCTTTTCCAGCATGAAATCCCACTAAAATCAGATGTAAAACCATTTAGACAGAAACAAAGACCCATCAAACTAGTGTTGGCTCCCAAGATGCAACAGGAGTTGATGAAACTAAAAGATGTAGGGAATATCCAGCCCATCAGACATTCAACTTGGGTTTCTAATCTAGTCCCAGTGAGGAGGAATAATGGTGACATAAGATTATGTGTTGATTTCAGAAATTTGAACATTGCATCTTTGAAAGAAAATTATTCTTTACCTAATATGGAGGCAATGTTACATAAGGTTACTAGTTGTGATCTATTAGCAATGATGGATGGCTTTCCATGCTACAATTAGGTGGTAGTAAAAGAATTAGAACAGTTCAAAACTGCATTTACTACCCCATGGGGTACTTATGTATATGTTAGAATGTCATTTGGGATAATAAATGTAGGAGCAACTTTTCAAAGAGCCATGGATGTTGCATTCAAAGAGTTCATTGACTTATTCATGGTAATATACCAAGATGATCTAACAAAATTTTCCAAAAAAGAAGAGGATCATTGTGAACACTTAGAATTTTTTTTTAATAAAGCCTTGGAATACGGTGTCGCATTGAATCCCAGAAAGTGTCAATTTGCAGTGAAAGAGGGAAAATTGTTGGGACATATAGTGTCCAAAGATGGAGTGAGGATTGACTCAGAAATGATAGAAGCCATTCAAAAGGTCACTGCTCCAAGGAATATCAAAGGTGTGCAGTATTTATTAGGAAAGATAAATTTTGTGAGAAAGTTTATTGCAAATTTTGTTGAGATTTTCAAACCAATTATTAAACTATTGAAGAAAGATGCAAAGTTTCAATGGAGTGAAGAATCCCAATCATATTTTGAAAGGATTAAGAAAGCAATTCAGGAGGCACCTATTTTGAAGTCATCTAATTACAGTAAGCCTTTCTCTCTATTCTCATTTGCATCTTTTCATACTATTGTTGTTGTTTTATTATAGAAAGATGAGGAGGGTTTTGAGCATCCTTTTGCCTTTTTTAGAAAATATCTACAAGATGTAGAGTTAAATTATGAAATGATGGAGAGATAGACATATGCTTTGGTGAAAGCTATGAAATCATTCAAACCATATTTGGTTTGTGCCAAAGTATTATCATATGTACCCCATTCACTAGTGAAGGACATCCTTACTCAATTAGAAGTGACTGATAAGAGGTGTAATTGGATTAATAGAATTAAAGAGTTTGATTTAAAAATTCATATTACCAAGTTTGTGAGAGGACAAGGCTTAGAAAAACTTATGACAAAAGAAAATTTGGATTTGGTAAAAGTAAATAACATAAAGATACATGATTCAACAATAACTAGTATAGAAAGACAACATTTTTATGTTGATATCATGTATTATTTAAAGAATGCCAAATGTCCTAAAGTTAGGAAAGACAACTAGAAGAGAAATATCAGATTACAAGCTCAAAAGTACACCATAGTTCAAGGAGATTTTTATTGGAAAGATAGAAATGGTATACTATTACTATATTTAGATCAGAGCCAAGCTGAGAAGGTATTAATTGAAATGCATGTTGGAGTATGTGGAGGACATTTCTCTGCTAAGACCACTGCCCATAAAATATTGAGAGATGGATATTATTGGCCTAGCTTATTCAAGGATACTCATGCATTTGTCAAAAAATGTGAACCTTGCCAAAGGTTTTCAAATAAGTGGAAATTCTCAGGTGCCCTGTTATTGAATCCTATAAGTGTTGAAGAACCTTTTTCCATGTGGGACATTGAATTCATTAGGGAGTTTTAAGAAAAATCCAATGGAGGACATAGTTGGATACTTTTTGCTACTGATTATTTTACAAAGTGGATAAAAGCAATTTCCACAAAGAAAGCAACTAGAAAAGTGGTCACTGATTTTTTTGATGGAAAATATTCTGACCAGATTTGGTGTTCCTACAAAATTAGTAATGGATAATGCTATGTGTTTTAGATCAGATGAAATTAAAGATTTATGTGATGAGTATGGGATTATGATGTCTTATTCTTCACCATATCATCCTCAAGCAAATGGCCAAGTAGAATCTAGCAACAAGAGCATATTGAAAATCTTGAAGAAGACCCTTGAAAAGAATAAAAGAGCTTGGCATACAAAGTTGAAACTTTCTCTATGGGATGACATGATAATAATGTAAAAGGAAATAGGTAAGTCATCTTTTGAAATTGTATATGCTTTGCAATCTAGAATTCCCATGAATAATTTACTGCCAGTATATAAGTTTATTCAAGAAGAAAAGTTAGATGTTTCCGACCCAATAAAAGATAGGATGATGCAATTAGTAGAACTAGATGAGGTTAGAAAAGAAATTCAAAAAGGAGAATATTAAGTTGCAGTAGAAAATGAAATATCTGTTTTATAAGAGAGCAAGTAACAAAAAATTGAAGCCTAATGATTTAGTACTCCAGTGGAATGTAAGGGCTGAAGACAAAGGGAAGCATAAGAAGTTTGAATCATTGTGGTTAGGTCCATTTATTATTTGTCAAAGCTTTGGAAAAGATTCATATCTTTTGAAAAACATAGATGGAGAAGAATTTGAATTTCCAGTGCATGGAAAATTCTTGAAACCTTTCTTCAGTTGAAAATAAAATTCTATGCACAATAGTTTTGTATCATATGTATATAGGTGTGTTTCTTCCTTTTGTGTGTTTTCTTTCTGCAGTAGGTTAGTGAACGTGGTCTGCTTCCCAGAGATTTGTGGTTCTTGCATTAAAATTGCATTTAAACATCCTTAGATAGAGCCATTATTGGTTGTATTTCCAGTTTTAAAGCTTTCTAATAAAAATTTTGAGTTCTCAGTCAGTTTCCTTTGTAAATGTTGAAATTTTTGTTAATCCGTAAGTTTTGTTGATGATTAGTGACCCACACTTAGTCATTTACTTAGGCATTTTTAGTTGGTTATCACTATGGCCGAGCTAAAAATTCAAGGCCAAGCAACATTGCTGAGCAAGTTTCAGGTTTCCGAGTTACATCATGCCTAGCTAAGTAAAATATTAAGTGTCAAGTGACAGAGATGTTTAGTGCTGAGCAGAACAGTTTTTGCATACATGTCGGGATTAATTCAAACTTTGATGTAAACAGTTTAGGACAACTTGTATGAGATTTGGGCTGACATTTGTACACATTTAATATTTATCTACTGAGTTAATTTCGTATTTAATTTTTTTATACTATGCATGGCATGGAGCCAATCAGGAAATCAGTATGCATTGGAGGCATAAACAATAGATCTTGATCGTTGATCTAGATCTCGCTGTCAGATCCAAAAAGATATAATAAGATTGCTTCTAACCCTAGAAAGTAAGTGTGAGAAAGAGATATACAGAGAAGGGTTGTGTGTTCATGAGAGATGAACAGTAAGTCATTTTGAGAAGAATCTTAGATCAAGCAGAATGACAGAGCAGTGAAAAGAAGAGTAAAGAAATATCAGATTGAGAGATCACAGAAGATATTGGATAGAGCAGATCTGTCATCAGCATCCAAGTGCATAACAAAGGATCACTACTTGGAACATTCTAATAGGTGTATCAGGTGAAATCTCTTAACAGAGTGGTTCTAGTAGACCATTTTTTTATCTCTTAGCAGAGTGCTTACTTTACTGTAAGTTGAAATCCTTTAACAAGGTAAATTGTAATGATCTTTAGTTCTTAACTGGATAGACATTTAACCAGGTAGATTGCATGTTTCAATAAAACTCTTGTATCCCTAATAGGCACACTTCATTGTTGTAGTAGTGAAGATTTTGTGGGTGTCATCCCCACCCTAGTTTTACCTATTTGGGTTTCTGGGTTACCAAATTTTGTGTTATGAGTTATACATTTCATGTTATAGATGCTATCTGATGTTAGGTTAAATTCATATATGTATTAATGTGGATCAAGTTGTTTTAAGTGGTTAAGTTTTAAGATCTGATTCACCCCCCCTCTCAGTATCTTGCTTTTCCCATTATTGTACTTCCAACAATTGGTATCAAAGCACAGTTCACCTACAAAAGCTTTTAATCAGCTTGTGAGAATAGATCTTAAGATGGAGGTTTACAAGTTGGGTAAAGTCATTGAAAATCAGAAGATTGAGATCCAGCTAGCATTACATCATCTTGAGATAGCAAGACAGGAATTGAAGAAATCATTAATAGCTAGGAAATATTTGGCCAAACAAATGAATGATACTCATTACCAGGAAGATGACTATGTGAAGAAATTAGAAACTTGAAAAGAGAACAAGAAATGCAGATAGTGAGACTCTATGAAGTAGTGGAGCAAAAGAAGAAAGATGAAGATGACAAAGCTATGGAAGAAGAAGACAAAAGAGTGAGAACTGTTAGAATTGATGAAAGGACACATGATGTCTAGATGATGACAATCAATTAGGTTGACATGGAAAATCAATTGTTGCTTGCAAATCAGGAGATTAATAGAAAAGATATGGAAATGATAAATCTGAGATCTGAGAACAATCAATTGAAAGATGATTTAAGATCTGAGAAGGAACTTAATGAAAGGTTGAATAAGCCTAATGAATCTTTGACTCATTTTGAGAATCTAATGGAAGAATTAAGAAAGTCAAAAGATTCTTCTGGATTAGGTCACACTGAACCAAAGACATCTACTGAGAAAGGAGAATCATCTAAGAATGGTGAAAGGATGAATGCAAAGACAAAGCACAACAAGCCTATTTTCCACCACTGTGGAAAACTAGGTCATACAGAAAACATTTGCCAAAGAAAGAAAGGTAAGTCCAATCCTAAACCTAAGTTTAATGGTTACTATTTTAATTGCAATAAATTTGGACATAAAGCACATGAATGTTGGGTTGAAGAAAGTGATGCACCCCCCAAACCAAGATTTAATGGTTATTGTTACAAGTGTCAGAAACAAGGTCATAAGGCACAAGACTGTAGATCCAATGCTAAACAATAATGGACATCAAAGACACAAACAAAAGCATCTAAGAAAGGCAACACTTACAACTAGGATTATAATACAAGGCAGAGTTTTCATTACTGTGAAGAATATGGACATGCACCTGAAGATTGCTTAAAGACACATGTCAGAGGGAAATCTAAGAGTTGGATGAATGGAAGCTTAGTCTGTTTTAGTTGTTTGAAGATAGGTCACACTAAGAGAGAGTGTAGGACAAGATTTCCTTCTCCTACTATTGAATAAATAAGAACACAAATGAAATAGACATGGGTAAGGAAAACAGAGCTGAGAAACAGTGAATCCACTAAAGATGAGGTCACCCAATCCAATGGATCAGGTGATCACACCATCTCTAACTGAGAAATAGAGGTATGTAAGGAACTGCATTTAAATTTCAAATCTTACATCAGTTCCTAATATGTAAATGTGCCAAAGTCCATATCTACATATGTTAAGATGTACCAGGACATGTTTGTGGCAAGTGCTAAGAAGAGGTATCTGTACTATAGGTGTCAAGTTGGTTGGTCGAGTAAGTTGTGTAATGGCCGAGTGTGGTAAGCCGAGTGGTATGCAAGTTGTGTTAGTTGGCCAATGACAGCTGTCTTGCACTAACCTAATGAGCAAAATATTTATTGCTTACCTATCTTGACCTTTCAAGTCTATATAAGGATGAATGGTCTATTCTTCATTTTACCTTGCAATTTTCAGCATTCACAGAGCGATTGAAGAAGTTTCAAAATTTGATCTTAGCAGAGTTTGTTTCGATAATTTTGTCAGTGTGCCGTCGGCAACCCTAAGTTGAATAGTGCAAAGTGATTGCTTTCCAAGGTACTATGTTCTTCATTCTCGAACCCTAACTTCAAGAGATTATGGCTGCAATTTCTTCTGCACCAGTCAAAGGAATGGAGGAGGATTTGAATCAAATTAAGTTAGTAAGGAGTGATCCATGCACACAACCAAAATTTCATGCCATTCCCAAAAGTGCAATTCTAAGTGATCTAAATAGAGCCCTCTCATAGATCCCACTAAAGGTACTTATGATTCACAATGTTAGATCTTGTTACATGGTTAAAATTGGCAAAGTGGGTGATATTGAATTGAGAAAATCCTATGATAAGTTATGTGAAAATGGAATTCTGAAAGATGAATTCAAGCATTTAGCTGACAAAGGGTTAACTCGTGCCCTAGATTTTTTGATAGAATTAAATGATGAATGGATTAAGGTTTTCCTAAGCCAAGTTCATAATATACATATGTGGCTGGAAAATGGACCAGTAAATATCAAAAAATATATTATTCATTGAATTACTAGATATCCTATTATCAGTGGTAAGCAGACCATGAGAGATCAGAAGAAAGAAAAGATAGCAGCTAACACTAGATCTGTCTGGAACAACAGAGGTATGACCATCTCTATAATTGATGACTTAGAACTTGACTTTGGAGTGAGAGTGATTGCACACAAGTTCTATCAGTCGAGCCGACTGGATAGTGTTCCCTGTATAGGCATGGAACAGGCATGGAAGATAGTAAAAAAGAATCACACCTATGACCTTGCCGAGCTACAGTTGACACAACTAGCCAAGAACTTACTATCAATCAGGAAAGCCAAAAGCTCATCATGTAATTTTGGCTATTTGTTAATGTGTATATTCTTCTATGTACAGAAGTCATTTCCTACACTAGGAAATATTGTTTGGAAGAAGGACAGACCCATCACTTTACAGATTAGTGAATGTATTCAACAATTAGGCAATAATTTCAATAGTATTATGGGAAATTATTTTGTGGAATTTAAAAATAGAATGAGGTTGCGGACTAGAATTCCCAATTCACTTGTGGAGAAGCACTATGAGGAGATATGTTTCTTAGTTGATACATATTACACCTATATTCAGGCTGTGACACCTAGGGTATAATGGCTAGAGCCATTTCCCTATGAAGTTAATATTGATGAAGCATCAACAACTATCACAACACTCCTAGCAAAGGAGATTGATACAAAAGCTAAAAGATTTAGAAATTATGATGAAGCAAAGGAAAAGATTTCAATGAATCTTAAGGAAAGAACCATGGAAAGAAAGAGGAAAAAGATTATGAAACATCTGAAAAAGATCGTTGTCTTGCCTAGTGATGAGGAGCTAGAGGATGCACCTCTAGACATTTCTCTAGACATTTCTACTAGACAAGGAGAAGATGTATCCGAGGAACAAGAAGTAGAAGTCAGCGAATCTGATGAAGAGATTACTATTAAAGCAAAAGGAAAGAGACCAACAGTAGCCAAGGTAATCATGCCAAGTAAAGAAAAACCTAGAGTTACCCCTCCCATTGCAAATCGTCCAAGGACAAGGGCATCTACTACCACATCACCAGTAGAGCAAAAAAAAAATTATGTAAAGAAGATTGGAGAAAGTAGTTATGGATCGAAGAAACAATTTGCAACAAAGGCTGTGCCGAGCCTACAAGTTAAGAGACCAAGAAGGAAACTGCATTTGGATCCAGAAAGTGATGAAGACAAGACAAAAACTGATGATCCCAGCAACATACCAACAACACCATTCAAGAAACCCATAGATATTAATGAGGTATGTGAGAAATTATACAAGGTTATCTGGTTTTAAGTTTATCAAGTATGAAAAATTAAAGGTAGAAGGCAAGCATAAGGTTCAAGAAGCTCTTCTAGACATGATGTGTAATTTCAAGTTAACTCCTACAGCAATAGGAAACAATGTGTTGAGTGAGTTATATAATTTTCTATCTGGCAAATGGGAATTTGCACTCAAAATTGAAAGACAGATAAGGGAAGGCACATTAGCTCAAGTCATTCTTGCGCTAACCAAGAAATAGAGAGAAAAATTTGTTGAAGAGTATAAGCATACATTTATACCTAAGTAGAGAGGCTATGCTATCTTGAAGAATGATATTGAAGGGATAGTACAACAGAGTACTAGGATTTGGAAGGAAAATTTTGGATTGATTTCTCCAAAAGAGAATTAAGTTGATGAAGGAACATCTAAGCTGAAGGATAAATAAATTGAATCCACCCTTGTACCACATAAATAAATGGTTCACATTGCTACTGAGCTTGAGAAGACTGGAAAAAAAGCACAAGAACAAACAGAGATAGCTAACACTGTTGATCTGACTATTGATAGTCCAATTGATGTGACAAATTATGACTCTAGCAATTTGGATGTCGAGGGTTAGGATGAGCTGAGAGACTCAACTATAGAATCACTTATTAAGGAAAATGAGGCTGAAGAAGAGAAGAGTATAGAGGAAGATGAAGAGAGAACTCAAAAGGAATCTGAGGATAAGTATGCTCAAGAAGAAGTAGAAAAGGAGAAAATAATTGAACAAGAGGTAATTGTACAACATTCCCCTATTTTGGAGGTTGTAAACTCATTTCTAGATAGCAGTGAGGAGATAAGAGATACTAAAAATGAGCCTAAAGAGCAAGAAGCAGTGCAAGTGTTGGTTGATCTACCGCACTCTGCATCATCAAATCCCACTGGAACTAAGACAGGAAGCATGCCTGATCAGTAGGCAATTTTGACTGAACTGAAAGATGCAATGGTGACTACTACTGAAACTAGGAAAAGTATTGTAGAAACAAAGTCGAGTAGTAGTTCACCTGAATTTAAGAAGAGGAAAGTTATGAGGAAGAAGTCTATGATTATTGATGTCACATTAGATGAAGTTATTGTGATTCCACCTTGGGATCCCAATGTTTTGTCTTATGAATAGATTGAGACTCTTCAAGAGCTACTTAAGAGGAAGAAAAGATAGGAGGAACTAAAAAGGGAGCAAAAGAAAAAGCAAGTGTTACATGACATCAAAGATATATTTGCAAAGGATTTTGACATGGGAGATGAAAACCCTCAAGCCCCTATTCTTGAACAGTTAGTTCATATTGTGAAAAAGGTAAATGATGACAATATTGAAGCCAATGAGAAGCTGTTGCAATGGTCCGAGAGGAAATTCAAGAACAAGGTACTAGCAAAAATATCAGGAGAGATTATAGTAAAATAGGTTGAACTTTCTTCTCTGGTAGAAATTTTAGAGACAGTTGCAACAAATGTTTATTCTTTGTATAAGAGGTTATCTGATGTTGAATTCTTCACAAAGGATAATCTACAGGCTTTAGTGAAATTGCAACTAGACCTAAAGTCAACTAGAAGTTCACTGAGTATGGATGCTAACACTAGCTCCTTACATTTTAACAGATTGACTTATGCACAAAGGAGGATAACCGATCTCATGGCTGAAGATGGTCAGATTAGGACCAAATTGATTACTATTCAGACAAGTTTGATACCTCATCTGGAGGTCATTCAAAAATAAATTTCATCTACAAATGAATTGGTTAAGAGAGATTCTCATCTCTCCACTGCAGAAAGCTTAGTAAATCTAGCTGTCGAGCTAGAAGTGAAAATAGAGGTTATGAAGTTTGTCAAGGACAGTTGGGACTCTGCATTTGTGTCCACCTTACAACTTCATAAATATTTTTTGGACAAGTATAACTTGACCCCACCTGCAATCAGTGAAAAAAATAAGGGGGAATTTGACAGGACTGACAAGGATACAACATAAGGAGATCAGTACAGGTATCCATGTAAATATTTTTTTTGAAGGCATGTATACTATGTAAATTTTTGTATGTAGTATGATATACATTCCTAGGGGGTACAATATGTACTGAGGAAACATTTTGGATGGAATGAATTGTCATGATAAGTGTGTTTTTTCCACTAATATCAAAGGGGGAGATTGTTAATCCCTAAGTTTTGTTGATGATTAGTGACCCACACTTAGTCATTTACTTAGACAGTTTTAGTTGGTTATGACTATGGCCGAGCTAAACATTCAAGGCGAGCAACATTGTTGAGCAAGTTTCAGGTTGCCGAGTTACATCGTGCCGATCCAAGTAGAATATTAAGTGTCGAGCGACAAAGATGTTTAGTGCTGAGTAGAATAGTTTTTGCATACATGTCAGGATTAATTCATACTTTGATGTAAACGGTTTAGGCCGACTTGTATGAGATTTGGGCCGACATTTGTACGCATTTAATATTTTTCTACTGAGTTAATTTTGCATTTAATTGTTTTATACTATGCATGTCATGGAGCCAATAAGGAAATCAGTATGCATTGGAGGCATAAACAATAGATCTTGATCACTGATCTAGATCTCGTTGCTGTTAGAGTAATAAAGTGATTTCACTTATTAATTAAATCATATTGATTTAATTATTAAGTCACTTATTATCTCTCTTTTACTTAAGCTAAAATTTAGGCATTTAATAATTAATTCTTTTATTAATTATTATTATGCAACCTAGATTTTCCCTTTAGGGTTTCCCGTTTAGGGTTTTGGTATCCTTTTATAAGGATTCCCTCTTTGTAAATTATTAAATTTGATGGTTATTAATTAATTGAGGATGTTATTTCATTAAGAGTTTTTGTACATTGTTTGCACAATATGTTTCCTCTTCCATCGATCTGTGATTTTTGGCCTCCAAAGCTTTTTTGCTTCTCTCTTTCTATGACAGGTTTGCATGTAGGTGATTCTTGGGAGCTATAGGTTGATAGTTTTCATCAACTCCAATATGGTATCAGAGCTCCAGATCTTCATGCCCTTGTTCTCTTAATGAGAGATTTGGTCTTGTTCTTTAAATCTATGTTTTTGAGAGGTTTTTGTCTCAGATCTTAGTGGTTTTTTGGAGGGATTCTTTTAGAGCATTTTGAGTAAAAACTAACATCTGGGTTGTGTCCGGAATACCCCCCAAACCCCTATTTTCATATAAGGCACATCTTATTTGGACACAGTTAAAATCTAGGCCCTCTTTTTTGCTTGCATGACCTTGGCACATTTTTTTGAGGCAAAAATTCTCCTCAATTTCCATGCCACTGATGTCAGTAGCCACAGGCCCCAAGAGTTTTTATTATTATTATTTTTTTTAAAAAATATCTTTTTTTTTTTTATGTTTTTTTAATATAAAAAAAGGCATGTATTTTTTTCTTTAAAAAAAAGCATAATGTTTTTTTATTGTTTTTTTTCATTAAAAAAAAATAGTATTTTTTTTCTACCATTTTGGTGGGAAATTTGGAGGCAGTATTTTTTTTTGGAGGAATCACCAGTTTAGCAGGGCTCTGCCATTTTTGGCTGAGGTTTCATGAGGTTCACTTCTGTTTTGACCTCCCGATGGTTTTTTGCTCATATCTGGAGCAAATAGAGGCCAATTTTTGACTTCCTTATATCACCAAAAAGCTCTTTCTAAGACGGACGTCTTTCTAGAGGATAGATTTTCTTATTTTTCCATCTTTCAATTTATTTTTCCTGTCAAAGTTAGGGTTCTATTTTGCACTCTAGGAGCCTTATCTTGCTCATCCGGACTCCTATTTTTGACTTCCACATGGGGTCGGAAAGCTACCTTTCTTATTCTATGGGTCTCACACCCAGATTCTACTCCATGTATCTATGTATTTAGTTTTTTGAACTTTATGGCATTCTGGTAGATATCTTGGATATTTCAGGTCCTGGGATCTTTTCCTTCTTTGGACATTGTATACACCTTTTCCTGTAGCTTTATTTTGTTAACGCACTAAAATAAAGTGCCTCTAGTTGCATATCTAGGATCTTGTACACTTTTTTCTTGTTTGTACTCACACTCAGTTATAAAGTGTCATGGGGGTTATGATTTTTTTCCTTTTGTGCTCATCCACCTTTTTCAAGTGAGTGTCCCTTCCACGACATTAGCCTCATGATGTGTGTCTAGAAGATCATTTATTCTACTTCGACACCACCCTTTATCCTGTGCTTATACCTTCTTCTGCACTATTGGTGTTCCTGATTCTTCTTCTTGCAGTTGTTTTTGGCACTGCATTTCAGTGTTCCTGTCAGACCTCTCCATGTTCAGCATTATGGGGGCTATCTCCTATTGGTTCTAATGCTTCCTTGGTTTGATGGAGTGATCTATGTATTCATTATTTGTTCCTATGTACTAGGCGGATGCAGTGGTTGGTACCTATGAATTTCGCTAAGATGGATCATTTACCATATGGACACTCTTCTTTCATTCCTATTTTGGAGGCATTCTTCCATCTTTGATTGATCAGCTCTTCAGGATTAGTTTAAAGTCTTCTCTACCTGATCATGTTCTATTACAGTGGAGGTTCCAGCAGTTATTTTTCGACAGTGTTTGTAGCTTCATGCTTCAGAGGTGTTCTACATGTTCTTTCTCTGTTCCTATTTTCTGGGACTTTCTCTAGTTTGGAGGCTTCTTTAGTCCTTCACTAGGCTTCATCTCTTTTTGGAGTAGGGTTTTTCCCATGTGGTTTTCTCTATTTCTCCTCTTTACAGAGATTTTTGTACTTGGGTACCTCATCAGGCCTTATTGTCGGGACCCATTTTCCTGCTTTCAGTAGTTGTTTCTGGGTTTTAGCTTCTCCCTAAGTTTATCTTAAGGGGAGCTATTAGAGTAATAAAGTGATTCCACTTATTAATTAAATCATATTGATTTAATTATTAAGTCACTTATTATCTCTCTTTTACTTAAGCTAAACTTTAGGCATTTAATAATTAATTCTTTTATTAATTATTACTATGCAACCTAGATTTTCCCTTTAGGGTTTCCTGTTTAGGGTTTCAGTACCCTTTTATAAGGATTCCCTCTTTGTAAATTATTAAATTTGATGGTTATTAATTAATTGAGGATGTTACTGCATTAAGAGTTTTTCTACATTGTTTGCATAATATGTTTCCTCTTCCATCGATCTATGATTTTTGGCCTCCATAGCTTTTTTGCTTCTCTCTTTCTGTGATAGGTTTGCATGCAGGTGATTCTTCGGAGCTGTGGGTTGATAGTTTACATCAACTCCAATAGCTGCCAGATCCAAAAAGATATAATAATATTGATTCTAACCCTAGAAAGTAAGTGTGAGAAAGACATATATAGAGAAGGGTTGTGTGTTCATGAGAGATGAACAGTAAGTCATTTTGAGAAGAAGCTTAGATCAAGCAGAATGACAGAGCAGTGAAAAGCAGAGTAAAGATGTATCAGATTGAGAGATCATAGAAGGTATTGGATAGAGTATATTTTTCATCAACATCTGAGTGCATAATGAAGGATCACTACTTGGAACATTCTAACAGGTGTATCAGGTGAAATCTCTTAACAGAGTGGTTCTAGCAGACCATTTTTATCTCTTAGCAGAGTGTTTACTTTACTGTAAGTTGAAATCCTTTAACAAGGTAGATTGTAATGATCTTTAGTTCTTAACCAGATAGACCTTTAACTAGGTAGATTGCATATTGCAATAAAACTCTTGTAGCCCTAATAGGCACACTTTATTGCTACAGTAGTGAAGATTTTGTGGGTGTCATCCCCACCCCAATTTTACCTATTTGGGTTTCTAGGTTACCAAATTTTGTGTTATGAGTTATACATTTCATGTTATAGATTCTATCTAATGTTAGGTTAAATTCATATATCTATGAATGTGGATCAAGTTGTTTTAAGTGGTTAAGTTTTAAGATCTGATTAAGGAGCCTTCACGCAGGCCGTTGATGAAGATCATGATCCTATGGTTTGCGGAAAGTCTTGTTTCAAAACCCAGAGTTAATGAAATACTTTGGTGACTTTGAGATCATTCATTCATGCAGTATCGAAAGCTAATCAAAGTTAAAGATGGGTTGAAGTTCTCATGCAGTCGCATGATCACGAAAGGAAATAGGGTTAAGTTAAAAGTTTTGAGATAAAGAGACTATCGTCTGATGCAAAGTTGATCCCATGGCCAACATGAAGTCGCAAGATAAAAGTTTAGATGAATGAAAGATTAAGAGATATGGCGACTACCGTCAGATTAGAAGAAGGTCTAAAGGCTTGTGTTTAATCTCAAAAGAAACCTTGATTCAGATAATTATTTCAGTGACAAAGAGATCTAGTTAGTCATGAATTATCAATAAGAAGAATGGTTAATAAAAGTTAAGTAAAGCTTAAATGAAGTTTGCAGTGAATAGATATGATTCGTGAAATAGAAAAGATCTAGTGGATGGTGTGAAGTATCTGATAAAGGTCAAAAAGTCCAAGAAATTTCAGTGATTCAGTGGTGATGATTCAAATTTGAACACGTGTCCAAGTAATCCAGAGATCTAGGTTAGTCGTGAAGTCTCAATGTAAACCAGAGGTTAATAAATTCATTCCACAACTTAGAGATAGCTTAAGTTACGAAGTTGCAAGATAAACTGCAGTTAAGTGTAAAGCTAATGAGATTACACATGAATTGTTGGATTAAAAGATGATCAAAGGGTAGTCATGAAGTCTTAGAGCAAATGAAGAAAGTATAAAATTGATATGAGATTTCACGCGAATGGCCCGATTAAAAGAAGATCTCATGGTGGTCGTGTAATCTCCAAAGAAACTCAAAGTTAGTGAAATCTTAAAGCGACTTTGATTTTGCACAGTCGTGTAGTCTCTAAAAGGATCTAAAGGTTTAAGCAAGACTTATTCAAAGCCTTAGTCATGGAGTCTCAAAAGGAATATGAGTTAAGAGAATTCAATTCATGATTAAGAGATGAATGTTGATCAAGATGTTAATTGTGTGGTGATCATTAAGTATCAGAAAAGAACTAGAGTTAAAGATAACTCTCAGTGATAAGGAGATCATTCAGTCACACAGTCACTGAAGGAAACCAGAGTAAGAGAAAGGTAAAATATAAGGTTTTCTTCCACGCCATGTTTTATAGTCATCAACCAATCAAAGCATAGATATTATGAAAACATGTTTAAAGAGTTTCTGAGTTGTGATAAATGAGCCAATCATATCAGATCTTGATCTTATTTTGAATATAATAACATTTTTAGTTGAAAAAGAAATCATTCAAAATTGATCACCTATCAGTTTCAAATGCCACGGCTAGAAAGAAAAATTGATATCACAACACGTAGAAGTAATGAAAAAAGTGACTGAATTACAAATCCATGATTTTGAGGTAAGGTTTGTGCATTGATTTCTTTGAATAAATAGGCATTACCATTAATCATTTCATTTCACCAAGAGTTTCAATTTTCAGAGAGAAATTTGCATAGAGCGATAAGTGTTTTCAAGAGAATAGAGTTATCCAGATTTGCAGAGTAAAGAAAGTAGATTTGATCAGTTGCAATTCAGAACATACAAGATGAGAAGAGCATTCAGTGTTGCCTTAATTAGTGGGAAGAGCAGAGATGATGATGATCTCAAGGGAAAGATAAATTACTCAGAGGAGTTCATAAAAATCCTTCTAGGATCCAATCAAGGAAAGAAGGTAAATGACGAGTACCTTGGTGACAATTTTGATTACATTATAGATGAAAAGATTCCTGATTGTTCAGGCTATCACTTGTTTAATTAACTCCACAAGAATAGTGAGGGTCATGTGCGTGTTGTACACACAAAATAGTGCACTTCTATGAATCCTTACATGCAAGGAAACTCAAGAATGAGCCCTCACAAATCGATCCATAGCTCTCTATGCATGGAGTTTCAAGATTTATAAAATTTCTCTCAGCTAGAGCTATAAACTCATGACCTTGCCAATAAACCACACAACGAGAGATTCACAATGAAGACAAGGGCAAGAATGCCAATATCCCCAAATAGAATCAAAGTATGCAATGCAA
>MU226528.1:0-15763 GCA_018584345.1 Thuja plicata | reverse complement strand
TTTGATCAAGGAAATTGATATAATTGATATTGTTGATATTTGAAAGTATTGATTCAGGGATTTGATAAATTGATAAAATAATAAATGGGGCCCAAAGTCTAGGCGACCATTTTAGGGTGCATACACCTGTGTCAAACCCTTGGATGTCAGGGTTAGAAAAACTAATAGTTCTTGATGTATATGTGGATGTTGATTTGTTATTGGAACTAGCCAGTAGGTATGACATAATTTCAAAGACCATTAAGAAGGATGATGACACAATCCTAGTAACCCTTGATAGGGCATCATTCATGAAAGCATTTAAAAAATACAACCCCTACACAATAGAGATAAACCTTAAAGCCTTAGCTGCTAGATATAGTAAGGAGGCTGACATTGTATCCAAATTAATTCAAGCCCATGTGCCAAAAAGATCTAGAAACTATATAGTTCCTATCCCTAGTGATAATGAACCATATTTCTACAAAGACCTTTCATTCTACATGAAGTACATTTCATATGCCCTGTGCAGATTTTTAGGGGTTGATAGTGGAAGAGAGAGAGAGTATCCTCTGACAAGCTAATGATAATTCTGAACTTGCAAAGTCCCTATGTCAGTACTGATTATGATTACATTCAATATGTAATTGATAAAATGCACCAGGGATTTGTGGATATTCATAAGAAGGTAGGAAGCCCTAAATTCCTACAATATTCATTGCTCATGAATTTGATTTTTTTCTACAATTTTCATATCATGGACTAGCCCAATCTGCATCTTAGAAGATTTTATCATGGTCAATCCAACCCTATGCAACTTTGGTTAAGGGTATGGAATTACACATCCAGAGAGAATGAGTTTTGTGCTTTTGGGAACTTGTTAGTGTATCCCCCATTGATCAATTTAGGATTCAACATGACCAGGCTACCAATTAAGGTATTGCAACTCCTGAGGCTCTGCAATTTTGTGGATAAATGGAATGGAGATCACAACTGGGGAGACTTTTATTATCATTAGAATTTCACTCTGATTAGAGTATATGGTTTCTCCCAACCACCACACATTTTTCCATAGACATTACCACCAAGGATTGCTATTATGGATTTTATATGATAGCTCATGCTGACTAATAGGGAGCATTTGGCTCCACATAGGAAAAGAACACTCACACCTAGGTAGTTTATTGCTTCTGATTTTATAATTGGTAAGAGGGCTTATGATGATGTGAATGAATGGTTGACACATTACATAATGAATGTAGCCCTGTATAGATACATTGATATAGAAGGTTTCATAATAGGTGCCAAGAAACTTTTGACACCCACCATTCCAATTACTAAAGAACATCAGCCATGTGAAGATGAGGATCTTATCAGGAACATCCTTGAAGAGGATGAAATTTTAGCTAGAACAATAAAGTATCAAGAATTGATGGATTTGGAGTAGCAACTCAAGAAGAAAGGGATTCCATTTGGAGGATATTCCATTGGTTTTCATTATCTAAAAATATTAGATAAGCTGATTGAATCCTATGGCACACTGTGTAGCCAATTAGAAGAGAAAATTGAGGATAAGGATAGAGTTCCTAATAAAAAATCATCCTCAGAATATAGTAGTAGTTACTCAGTACATAGCCTGCCACCTATCAATCAACCACCTTAGACTAAGGAAAACATAATTGACCTAACACAAGGACATGAGGCTAAGGTAAGTGTTGAACCCCCAAAGAAAATGCAAAAGGTGGAAACAAGGGAGCCTTCTATTGTCAAGACACAGAAGAGGAAAATGGATAAAGTAAGTGCATTGTTCACTAGGATAGGAGCTTATGATCACCAATTGAGAAAGGTCATAAGAGAAGGAAAGAAGAAAAGGGAAGACATAGATGATAATGTTGAGATGCCTATCTTATTGTGTCAAGATGAAAGGGAGTTGCAACAAGAGAAATTCTTGAAGGATGATTACTTTATAAAGACTAAAGAATTCAAGGACTTCCTTATTTGGTCCAAACAATAGCAAGTGGCGGCACAATTGAAATTGGAAGGAGGAGAAGCCATAACAAGTGAAGCCTTACAGGCTCTCCAATAATATGATCCAGAATCTGAGAACATGACCCCTGATGAGGCTAGACAACTAGTAAAGTCTATTGGAATGTTACTAGTAGAGGGATGGGACCTGGCTTTAGCCTTCAACATAGATCAAAACAAAAGGTAGCCAGACATAAAATTCTTAACAAAGACACAAGTAGGGGAAATGATTAAAGGCTATAGTTATAATGCACAATCTCAAACCCTAGCTATGTGGGCTCTAGCTCCCAAAAACTAAAAGCCATCACTAATCATTGTACAAGAGAAGATGGAAGGCGATAAAATAATTTGGCTTGTTCACAATACATGGGATCTAAAAATTTCACAGGCCCTAACTCATTTTTCTCATTTAAATGAAGCAAAGACTGTGCAAATGTCCAATAGGTATCAAAAATTATTTGATGAAACAAGCCTCATTACGAAGGATAGAGATTTGGGTTTGATAAAAATTAGTGCTATGGAGAAAATAATAGCAGAGCTAAATCAGAAGCTACAACAGATCCCAGAATTTGTTCCTGCTGAACCTAAATAGGTTGAAGATGCACTTGTACAAATGGAGGATATGAGGGATGCTTAGAAGGAAACATAGAAAAAGGATACAAAGAAGAATAATGTGTCCTTAGAAGTCTTTCTGAATATTTTTCAGCATAGGATTAATATCCTGAAGGATAAATATGATTTAGTGCATGGAGCCTACAATAAGATGCCTGGCCTACAAGTTGAGGTAACTAGTTTTGTATCAACATTAACCCCCTATTTTGGGACTTGGTCAGTTAGGACCAATTTATTTGAAAGGTTAGCATCTTTGCAGCCACTTAGGGTAGATCTACCAGAGATAGTCACACAAGTTGGTGATGAAATAGAACAAATTGGGGTAACCTTACCCTTTTTCAAGGGCAAGGGAAATCAGATAGAGACAAGATTGAATAATTTTGGATCTAATTACAACAAGTTTATTCCTTCTATAATGTTAGAGGACAATCAAATCAAAGAATTAGAGGTATGGAAGAATGCATTTGATTCACTACTGCCTAGTAAAGAGGCATTTTCTGACACAAATGAATTAGATACAGAAAGGTTTAATAAAACCTTGGATGAGGAATTTAAGGATGAGATAGATTTCAATAAATTTGTAACAGATGTCAAGAACATAACAGATGCTAGATGGGAGAGGAAAAAGGCACAACTAGAAAGCATTCAAAGCTTTAATTGGTCTGTAGAGGAAAATGTAGCAGCATGGGATGTTCTTCCAAAGCCCAAGAAAAAGAAGCCTACTATAGCTGACCTTTACATTATGGATGAAGAGTAGAAGGACACCTGGCACCTCATCTTTAAGCATAGGAAGGTTAATATTTTGAAAGATTAGTGTATGTTAGCCTGTAATGGCGGTCACTAAATCTCACAATAACTATTGGAGGCTATCCAGAACATATTCAGACAAAGGTGCCAGCTAGCAAGAGATTTCAAAGATCTAATTTTATTGTATTCATATTTTGTCCTTCCATCGCTTGGATTCTTATTGTCTTTTGTCCTCGTATAGCTTTTAGGTTAGATCTTAAACCATCCAAAGCTTGTTGTATTCTTAGTTTTTAAAGGACTCCATGATGGTTTAGACTATAAATATAGCATTTGTATCATTTTGTAAGGGAGATGAGAAGTAAAATATAATTGCAAGCCAGACTACTCAATTTTGTCTAAGTTTTTTTTGCTTATTGTCTATAGAATGTATTTGAAGCAGTAACAATATTAATAAAATATATTGTAATTTTTGTTCTATATCTTGTGTTGTCTCTTTATATTTTTTTTCTCTCTTGTATGTTTAATTTGCAAGGCCTTTTAGATATACCAATTACAAGGTGATTGTGTAGTTGTTTGTGAGTTCTTTCAAGGAAGGAGTAATTCTTATAGGTGATCCCAGAGAGCTAAGAATTAGTGTTAGGATCTGATAACAGGGGTGTTGGAGTAAAAGGTAGTCTGTAAGACATTCTACCCAAATTGCATGTATTTATATTAATTAGTTATTTGCACAAGGATTATGCACTAGTTTAGGGTTTGGAAAATAGTTAATCATCATCCAATATTCAAAAAATAATCAATCATTTACATTTTAGTTACAAATACATATAAGTGTAAGAAATTTTATTAGAGACTACAATTCAGTTTGATGAGAATCACTAGGTTAACCCTCCTAAGTTTAGAGAACTACAAAAGGAAGAAGGATGAAAATCCTTATTACATTACTGTTTGCTCTTGTTAAATTAATGGTTTAGCTTATTAATCTTTGTATTAGATTGACTATAGTAATTTGCATAGTTTTTTTAATCTCTTGATACAGTAAAAGGAAATTAACAATCTAGTAAAGATCTAATCCACTATAATAGATACTAAAAATCTGTAATCATTTGAAGGTACACCCGCCTAAGCCTGTGGATCTCAAAGTAGGAGGAACTAAGTCCTCGTCAAATAGGCTTTCTCTTGCATGAATTTAAATTGGAAATATAAAGAGTAAGCATTCACACTTTTTTAAGAACCTACAAGAAAAATCCCTAACACCTGTGATGATCATATTAAGGTTCATTGAGACGATTTGGCCCAAAGTGAATCTGGACCATATTTTTTTTCTTACTTATAATTCATCCACACAATTCTCCCAATAGTCTTTGAGTTGAGGTTCATGATGGAATCCATCTTCCATGCTCAACTATTCAATGGAAAAACTTATGCTATCAAAGTTTTTCCTGACAGTATATAGCTAGAGGTTTAGTTTCTTGAACTCCAGTTCCATATTCAGGGTGTCTGGCACTATTTTTCACCTACAGTGGCCCAAGTTCAATAGGGAATTCAACTCTAATTTCACCATTTTCCCCCAAATTATTATGTATATGATCCAAATTTTTTCTCACTTCTTTCAATATATGGCTATCAAGAGCATAACTAGGTAAATTATAGGGCTTGTCTTCAAATCCTCCAACTCTAAGGTAAGTGAATTTTGTGATCTATATGAGACAGAGCTTCCATATATACTAACTAACTACATAGTTTCATTTGACATTATTTGTTTCACATTTCCCTAAAGTTCATAAACCAATCTCCCTTGGAAAACATCATTTACTCTCACGAAGTTCTCTGCCTACCTTTATTTCTGAAGGTGAGGGTAAAAATCATATGTCCTCATGCCTGCCTGTCATAGTTCCTTATGTAATCCATTCCACTCCCTTTAACATGCTGAAATATATAATAGATAAGAGGGCATATAGAAACCTTTACGTCTGAGAAAATTTGACAAGCCTTCATGCAATCTATCTGCTATGATTTGTGACCAATCTAGGTATCTTTGTCTACCCAGTAAAACTTTGATGTAAAAATACATCCGGTATTCTCAATAGAATGTGTGGGAATTGTCTTTAACCTGGTTCAAGAGGGTTATAATGTATTTTACATTGGCTTTTAAATTCTCCCTAGTTAGAGGCCTGGGTAATCTTGAACCTCCTTTTTGTTCTTTCAACAACCAATTTCGAGCAATGACACTCTTGTAACTAGCTTTTATTTTTTCCAGAGAAAATAGAGTATGCCATGCTAATTATCCAATCTTCACATGGATCCTTCTCTAGTATACACATGGTTGCCATGAATTTTTCCCTACTTGTATTAACCAATGAGTCCCCATCTATTTTCAAAATGCACCTCTTCTCAGCATCATACCTATTCATAGACTCCATGATGAACTCATAGCAAGGCACAACTACGGGGAAAGTCACTGCTTCAACCAGCCCGATTTGTATGATCTTCTCGATCATTGAATTTGGAGTCAGGTTTTTATCTTTCTCTAGGAAATCTCCTAATTCATCTTGGACTAGGGAAATATCATCAAATTTAGGAAGAATACTAAGAAGTCATGAAGTCTAACCCAGGTTTTTGAGCACAAGCCTCATAATGAATATAGAACATAACCCTTGAAATAAATTCTCAAAAATAGAAGAATCACACACAAGGAACTAATCTACTTCCATTTTCAACTTTGTAAATAATTACAATCAACAATGGAGGAGCTTTATTTAAAGACTCACCTGCTGTTCTCATCAAATTCCTACAACTCCCTTGAAAGAAAGCCCCAATTTATCTTGGACTTCGCAGCTTCACTTCGACTTTAACGACTTTCTAATTTAAGAAAACAATAATTTCCTTTACTTATAATGCATGAAAGATCTTGGCCAAGATTTGTGTGTTGTGAAAACTTAATTATAATGATGTAAATTGATTATCGATTTGACATCAATTGACAACTTATTAATTTCCAGTCATTTTGACACGAAGGCTTACATACTCATCATTGTTGTCTATTTATAAAAAATCAAATTTAAACACCTTCCACATCATCGCATGTGCCAAGTACCCTTTTAATTCTTCTTCAATAACATGCCACCACCTTTGATGAGATGAACGTTGAACTTTGAAACATTGAACCATTAAGGTTCAAGTTCAATGAATAAAAAACTTGACACATCAAATGCACCATGGCCCTAGACACCCTATGACTCAACAAGATGAAAAACATAGGATTGATTAAACAATGAACCTTGAACCATGAAGGGTTCAACGATTCAAGTTCAATGAATAGAAAGAAAAGACCAATTTTCTAACTATGTCGCAAAAAGGAGGGGCATGCTTAGAGGCTTTGAATTTGAAAAGGTTCAACTTGAGAGGTTCAATGGGTTAAAGATAATAAGTAACAAAAATAAAAAGGAGAAAGGTTAGGGCTGAGAACTTTACAATAAAAAATCAAGCATTTTGTCTAAATTTGGGAATATAAACACAAGCGAAAATGTAGGGGTAGCATTATGCACTATCGAGAGCATCCATAGTAGCATAGAATGTAGAAACAAAGGTTGAATATTCATATCCTAGCCTGGAAAGAATAGATAAGATCAAGTTTTCATCCTCTTTAGTAATGCCACAAATAGAAAGCTCTGATCTAAGAGAATTAAGCTGAGAGAAAAAGTATTGAATATTGTCAAATTTCTAGGATCTAGACTTATGAGCTCGTTCTCCAATCTGAATTTTTTCATTATATTAGGTTTACCAAAGAGTCCTGCTAAGGTGGTCCAAGCATCATGAGGATATGTGCAAGATGCAATATTATCAACTCATCAGAGATGGATGATATAAGAGAGCCAAGTGCTTTATCCCTTTGATCAAACCATTTTCTCCTTTTTGCAACACTTGTAGTTGGTTCTGGATCCTGCCCAAAACATATTATAAGAAATCCAATGCTTAACAACTGATTAGAAATTGATTCTTTCCATTCATGATAGTTATATAGAGTGAGGATTTCAACTTTTGAAAAGTCCATAATAGAACCAAAGAATGACTAAAAATAACTGATAACACCTTCAAATAACTGATAAAAATCAGATTACTGAAATCCAAGGATTAACCAAGTGCATATATAGCCCTAAAATGAATGATTTTTTAAAGTGATATTTCCACTCCAAATCACTAAAAACTAATTCTATAGTTAGAAAGTAGACAAAAAATAACGCGCTTTGAAAAACAATGCACCTGAAAATGTTACCATATGTGCCCAAACACAACTTTTGAAGTTGAAAAATGCAGAATTAGATAAGTATAGTCATGAAAATATACAAATTAAGATCAATCTAGCCACCAAAATCAGAAAATAATTCCATGACTAGATTCTTCACGAAATTCTATGCCAATGAATTTTTTTTTTTGAAAAAAGGAATCAATATGAGCAAGATATGGCCCTTTGAAGTTAGACTGAAAATTCAAAAAGTTCAATGGGGAGAGGTAGGAAATTTCAACCATATAATGAAATCATCAAAATACCATATTAAATTTGATGGTTGTATGTCATTCATAGAAAAACATCCAATAACACTGTTGTTGATAGTCTGACGAACATCAAATTATTTCCCCGGAAAATATCCTTGTGATAAAGCCTTCTCACTGGGCTCCTACGTATCTGTACAATGCTTATGTGCTAGAGTGATGTGGAATTCCATGGAAATTTGTATCATGGACTGTGTTGACATGTGGATTTTTTCATGCCAAGGTCTGATTGGATCAAAGGCCGATGTGGCAGGATGAATGGACCGGCTTTCTACATGCCATGTGTCTTCTTGTTATTGGCTCATTGTAGGGCCCTGTCGGTGGGCTGATGTGGCAGATCAGATGAGAGAAAAAATATAAGGTTATGATGGGCCATGCTTGGGCTGGGAGGTGATCTTGTATGTGGTCTGATCTTGGTGACGGTTGGAGGAGCTTGGCCATGGTGGCGAGATCTTGGGCTGCTCGAGTTGGGAGGCAGCGTCCGGGACTATTTAGTCCCACATTCTTTACGCAGGGAAAAATAACATTGTTTTTATAATAAAGCCCTCAATTTTCTATTTAAATGGGATGTATGCTAGGGGATTGAAATTGGTCGCAAGCTATATAAATGGGATAGTATTTCTCCTCTGCGATTTGGATTTTGACAAACATAAGATGTATAGGGGTACAAACCCCAAAATTTTGCGAGCATAAACTGATAAAATAATTGTGAAAATATAAGGAAATATCATTGTAGATTTTTTTTAATGTTATCATACCAGCATTGTGCATGTGAGCAAGGATAACTTAAAGAAAACCCCCCCTCCTAAAAAGTATAAAATCATGGCAAATCACATTTTTTTTGGAGGGAAAATTTTTAATATTGATGGCAAATTGTGTTTCAAAGTATGGATATTTGGTGGCAAATTTTTAAAAAATGTATACAATTTTTATAAAAATATGGCGACTATAAATATTTTGAATAGGAAAATTATTAATTTAATTGGCGATTCAAACTTCTGTTTAATGATAAATTATGGTGAAATTATTTTATCAAGGCATAATTAATTTAATTTTCATGGCGAATGTTTTTAAAAAATACATATAAACTTGGCGATTTAATACAATAGTTGTGTAGTTGGTATGACAATTTAATAATTGGAAATAATTATTAAATTTTCATTCTCCTGAGTTTTCATTCTCAAAGAATGACACGTGTGATGATTTCGGAGAGAGTTTTAAGTAAAGGAGTTATCTCACCACATTCCGTCTGAAATGCACCTTCCACCGTTCATCTCTCTTAATCCAATGGTTCTGATTTCATGTTGAAGTTGCATCGAGTCCCACCACTATGACATCATAGACTCACACATCCATTGGATTACAACATATCAATGACCAAAGGTGAATTTTGGGCCTACTATTGGTCTTCATAATGTTTACAGAAAACTCTCAGCGGAATCATGACACATGGTATGATTGATCGTACCAATAAGTCCACAATCAATCATACCACGTGTCATGATTCTGCAGAGAGTTTTTCGTAAGGATTATGAAGACCATCAATAGGCCAAAATTCATCTTTCATCATTGATATGTTGTAATCCAATGGACGTGTGAGACTGTGAGTCTGTGAGTTGTGACAAGATTTATTGAATAATTTAAAAATTATAAACAACTATCGTATAGTTTTACATTTAATTAATAAATCCTATCAAATTATCATATCAGACATATTTTGTCTATTGCATAGCTGTTTCTGGTAATATTAGATAGAAATTTTAATTAATGGTGTTGAGTAGATATGACATCAATTAAAGTAACGTCAATTAATTGCTTCTTGGATGGAGCCTTTCAATTTTCAATGACAGATATATGTGAACTATGACATCGTTATCTATTCATTACCAATTTACCTCAATAGAATAGTGCCTTAAAGTTAAGACTTAAATGAAAACATCATGTCATTTAAGGACATTGTCTTCTGATTGTTTGATGATCTTACATCAATGGTAAAGCTTCATTTCCTACCGCCATTTCACAACTAACGTACTTTGCATATTGTTTATGCAGAGTGGGCACATATTTCAAGTTTTTTTATAATAAAGAATTGTTATGTCTACCTGCATGATGTTCAACCTTCATTATTCCAAAGATAGCAAATGTCTTATCATAAGTGTTGTTTCTAATTTCACCCACTGTTGCATTAAATATGAAATATTTGGAGATTGTTGAAGGACTGTTACCATTTTACTTAAAAATTAATTAGATATTTAGGGAAGAGAAATAATTTCAATCAAGGCTTATAAATAGATGATATATGCTCGTTAAATTATGATTGTGAAAGCAGATTTGGGAAAATAGTCTGCAACTGCTCGGTTCTCTTTGTTTTTTTGTCAAAAATTAGAATACTAATCAGTTTGATTTTCAATGGACACTCCAATTTGTTTAAGATGCACTACCTTGGAGGACCAAAAGGCCTTTTCAGGCCTGGTCATAGACCCAATCTTGGTGTCTGTTGCTACAGAGTTGGGAGCCTTCACCAAAGAGGCTATAAGGATGGTGCTGGGACGTGAATTTCTGGAGAATGAAAATAGGTATAGAGTTAACATCAACATTTTGTCTTGGTTCATGGCATCTTTGTTGGACCTGGGTGGGGAAAAGGTGGAAATTCTCATTCTTTTGAGGAAATTTTTCAAAGAAGAGTACCTTGGTGATGATGTGAATGTTGTCGTATTTGCAGAAATTTATAGAAATTGGGTTTGGTATTCCTTGGGAAAATGATTTGTTGAGGATTCTACAACCAGGAGAAAATGTGCCCGGGCAACCATTTCTACTGAACCTTGATGTTGAGCATCTCATGCATCATCGAAAGTGGGCACAGATTGGGAGGGATTTCCTCCAAAAGTGGCACAACTTGGAGGATACCGAGGACTATCGATGGCTAGAATAATTCTCTGAGATTATCCTCTCTTCAAAGTTCCATACAGAAGGAATGGAGCCTCACCTGGATAGTCCCTGACTATGTCTCTGTCCCTATCCTTTTCCTAGTCTCTATTATGTCTCCCTCTAGTGGTAACAACTTACCAGGGTTTTTGCAATGATATAAATTGTAATAACGTATGTTTAAAAAAAAAACTGAAAATGTTTTAAGAAATTTGAAGTGCTTTTCTATTTTTTTTTATTATAAGAATCATTAATAGATATGGTCTATGGGCATCATTTATTTGTAAAGTTGTATTGAAATTTTGCATAATATAATATAAAATATTTGCATTGCACTTTTGTTTCATGTAATAAATTAATGTTTCCAAACTTTATAATTTAATGGTGATTGGTTACTGGTTAAAATTTCATGGATAAGGTATTCTCGAATGCATGAATTCAAAGTGAATTTCAATATAGTTAATGATTATATTCATTAGTGTGTATTAAATTATTAATATTTTATAATCATAACAATCGTTGGATTATGAGAGATGAACGGTTGAAGTTGTATTTCAGAAGTACTATGGGTCTCAAAGATCTTTTCTGAAAACTCGCTCCGGAAATGTAATTAACATTAAATTTGTACGCATTTTTAATTTAATATTCATTTAAATATTTCTGAAAACGTGACACGTGAGATGTGTAATATTCATTTAATTTGTTATATTTTAGTTTTAACGAAAGGTTTTTACCATTTCCTTTTTAATAACCTATCAACTCATAGGCTTGTAGTAGCAGAGCTAAAAAGAACTGTTAAACCATCGCCAAAGATTTCAAGATTGTAATAAGTGAGAGCCTTAGCCATTCTAAATTCTATCTATCCAAATTTAAAAATATAATTTCGGATAAGACATCTAGCCTGATGCATCCCAATTTTGTAATGTCAAAAATTATGTTTAACTTGATTTTGAAATTTTAATTCTTGCACAATGCATGTACAGTTAGGGTTTTCTTAAATTCGGGACCTACGGTTTTCTTAATTAGTTAGTTATTATCTATGATTTTGTTAGTAAATATATTTGATTCTGTGTTTTTTCATTCTTCCAAAGAACAATGGGGAAAGCGAAAACTCAAGGCCAAGGGCAAGCAGATGGGAAAAATTTAATAGACTGCAGAAAACTAGTAGAAATCCCTGGTTTCACTGATGAGTATCATGATGTTTATGATCCTTCTATCAAAGGTCAAAGGAGAGTCATACCAATTAAACATACATTGTGTAGTAAGGCAACTGGGCCAAAGAGGTCTGACTTTATAAAATTTAATCTAGCAATAGGTGCAAAAATGAATACAGTTGCTTCGTGGGATGTAGGTTTGGGTTGCATGTTGTTACTTGAAGTTTTTCCTTGCCCAGAAATTGTCTTGATTTGTGCAGAAAATTACGATGAAGAAAGATAAGAAATTGTGAATAAAAATAATCAGGAAGAAATTTTATCAATAACCCAGGAAGAATTTCTCAGTTTGCTAGACCTAGGGTTTGACTAAAAAAATTGTAAAGTCCATATTGACCTTAGATTGCTGGCAGACAAATATGAGGCAGTCATGCCAAATGCAAAAGATTCATTTATAAAGGGTCTAATAGTTACAGAGGCAAAGGCTTGATTGGGTGAGAACCATAAGCCTCCTTATGATTTTAACATTTTTTTGCCATGGGTTCAGGATACTATATCCTCGCTAGCATTTTTCCTGGGAATGGAAAACAATAGGGAATTGGGTGCCAACATTCTTCAATTGATTTGGGATATCCATTGTGTCAATGAACCAATAAGATATAATTTTGTTGGACACGTGGTTCAATCGATGCAAAAAAAAATAACATTGATTAAAATAGGCAATTCTAAGACATTTAGGTTCACAACCTACTTGTGCTATCTTTTGCTAGCCAAGCATGCTGCAATATTAATGAGAAATGAAACAATCTTGAAATTTAGATGGGGACAGGACTGACAGGTACCCCAATGAGTCCAATAGGCACTCCAATATATAACTGGACACCTCAAATAAGGATGTATGATAATAGAAGGAATTACAATAATTTTGTAGATTTATTTTTGGCACCATTGTACAAACAAATAATAAGCACTCCAATGCCTAGATTGTCTTCTTCATGTAGGGATTGCATCCAACTTGGAAGCACAATTCAATTGGCTGATTGATACTTAATGGAAGAATACACTGTGCTAAGGTTTTACAGATCAAAACTACAACCCCACAAACTTCCAATGCATGTGATAGATAGGGTGTTTGCAATAGAATATGTACTACAACTTGAGAGCACAGATAGACTCTTCGTTGGCCAGTCAAAGAAGAGCATATTCCCTTCCTTACCTTTCTCAATTGGAGGGTTAACATTTGAGAGAAAGGCATTCAAAGTGGCAAATTTTTTTTTAGAAATTTTTCAATTTGATTTAGAGTAGTACTGGAAGTATGATACACTCAACGTCATTCAAATAATGCTTGTTTCTAATAAGAACTCTACAAACTTATTTTAACATGAAAGTAAATCATTGCTAGAGAAGTTAAAAAATAAGGATAGCTGGGATGACGTTACAAAAGAGATGGAGAAATTTTCCACTGAGGAAAATTTTTTAGTTAAACAGTTGTCATCACGAATTATGACATCAATAAACTAGGGCATTGTACAGCCTAGAATGTCCTACAATTTCTATGAAAAAGGTGCTCATCCATCAAACATAAAAAATACCAAAGAAAATAGCAAAAGAGTGTAAGGATAGAAAATGGACTAAAACAAAAATGAATGATTTTTGGAGTCTAAGAAAGGATCTTGGTGAACCAAAGACCAGTGTAGATATGGATGATATAGATGAGGATATAGAGTTTAACAAGTTGTGGAATTTGGAGCATCCTACCATGGCATACAACAATAGTTCTCCAGATAGTTAGGATGATAATCCACCAATTGCATTTACTCAAGGTCATAGTGGAGTCAGTGACTACTATAAACAAGTATATAGATAAGGGGAAAAAATTGCAAAAAAAATGGGTTATAAAGGTGGTATTTTGGGTCCAACAGGAGATGGCATCTAGATTCCAATTGTCATAGAAAAAAATGTTCATGGACCTAGTGCAGGCCTTAGGTTTGGAGAGGACACATTAGATTCATTAGGAACTACTGTGCCCACAAGAACATCCATTACCACGGGTGGGATTGGGGAATCTAATGCTACTGGTTCTGGTAGTGGCACTGGGAAACTTATACAACAAGTTCCCTCTCTAAAGAGGCCAGTAGAATCTACACAGAATCCCATAGAAGAAGATAGTGTCAAGAAGCAAAAGGTTTCCAGATCAATGACACTCGATCCTAAAGAACATTTTGCAATTTTAGGTTCAACAAAACCCTCTAAAATTTTAAATCCTCAAACAACATTAGTTAGATCAACAAGCATTACAAGCTCTGCTTCACCTTTCAAACATTCAAATCCTTCTGCAACACCAGATTTTTGTTTCAAAGATTTCTATAATAAATTTGCAGAAACAACAACCAAGAATAAGGAAGTAAAGAAGACATTGAAGACTGGTGCCCTTACTACAGCTGTAGAGGAAGAACCTAAATGAAATAGGGTTTTTCCAACATATGACCCAAATAGAGACATGGTGGAGTTCATGGTTGTTATTCCACCCAAAAAATATGGAAACCCACTAGAGAGTTAGATAGATCCATCTGAATTTCAAGTTAGCACTCTCAAAATGGATTTTTCCAAAGTTAAAAATGTGGAAAAAATCAATGTGTCAAAGTCTACAAACCAAGTGGTCTACAGTGCACTGCTAAATATGTATGGAGAGAAAAGTAAGCTTGAGAAAATTATAGAAAAGTTACAGGCAGACATTGCCAATGAAAAAGCAAAGAGGAAAGCTTCAGAGAACAATTTGAAAGAATTATAGAAAAAGATTAAAAATTTGACCTCTACATCAGCAAATACAGAGCAGGAACATGTAGAGGCACTAGTGAAGGAACAAGAGTAGGTAGAGCTAAAGGCACTGAGGGGGAAATTGGAATAAATTAGTAAAATGCTAGAGGAAGAAAGAGTCACTTCACAAAAGTTATTTAAAACCATGGAGAGTAATGCTACCTCCTGTGAGTGCGTAAATGGGTACCTGTTAGATGGACACAAACACTTCAATAGATCATTGTTTTATCAATATGGGGTTAGTAAAAGCATGGAAAACACAATAAAACCCACTAAAGGTGACCTATTGCCTTCTAATCTAGGAAGAGTATGAATACCAACATATCAGCCCTCAGAATATGTTGATGGAATAGTGACCAATACAACCTAAATACGAAGGATTTGAGTTAAAATGAACTAAAATGGTGAAACAAGCATGCTTCTAAGCTATGAAAGATGAAATGAAACTAACAATTAGTATTTGAAATGAAATAGCTTATGATCTAGCATAAAAATAGCAGCATAACAATGCAAAAATGATCTAAGAGGAAGGCTTATTTGCTCCCAAAACATGCTCCTATTTATAGAAGAAATGGGAGAGAGAGGGGGTACAAGGTTCATTTATGAGCATGGAGGCTCAATAAATGCACATGTAGGTGCCATAAATGCACATGTAGGTGCAATTAATGCCCAAGGCATTAATGAGGCATGGGAGAGACATGGGCTTATGGAATCTTCATTAATGAAGTCCTTAATGAGGAATGTGGGAGTGCAAGAGGGTTGAGGATTTTAAGAAAGTCCTAGCTTGAGAAAGTGGACTTTCTCAAGTGGGTTGAGTTGCTAATCATTTCCTAATGGAATGTGACAACATTAGGAAGTGGTTAGAGAGATTTTTAGGATTAGGATTAGATTAGCATGGGTGAATGGGTTGAGAAGGGTTAGAACCCAGGGTAAAGGTGGTTGAGAAGGGATAGGTT
>MU226527.1:1828057-1867929 GCA_018584345.1 Thuja plicata | reverse complement strand
TTATGCATATGAAATCATATCATACATTCTTTTGATATGTAACAATAATAGAAACATTCATGAAAATAGATAACACATGACACAAGATATGATATCGCAGAAAACTCATGTTAAGGAAGTAAAAACTGTGGTGGGGATTGTTACCCACAAACTTCACTATCTGTAGATAAGAAGAGCCGGTTAAGGCTTACAATTTGGTCACTTCTGATGACCTACCCTATTAGGAGTATTACAGTAGAGACCTGTTAAGATCTACTTTGTTTGAAGCTTTCAACAACACTGTTAAGTTTGCACTCTGTTAAGAGATTTACAAAGGACGGTTAAGTCCACCTTCTACAAAAGGATTTTAGATGTGATGCACTTGTTAGAATGAAACTACATAAGTCTTTTATCTGATGATAAATGCAATCTTCAATTACTGATAACAGATCTTATAAAGCTCCAAAAATACTATTAATCATCCTTCCATGATTGAGTATTACCTTTATCTGCTCGTCGGTAGCCTCTATGTGTTCTTGATAACTGATATACTCTATTTCTGCTCTTTGCATGAATTCTGCCTTCTGCTCCTTAGATGCTCTTCGTGGCTATCAATTATTAAGAATTCATGTACTCACAATTGAGTATGAACATCTATTTATACTAGCTTAGGTTCAATTCTTGATTCATGCATTCGCACGTTAACTCTAGATTCAAGATATACAACTTGATCTTGATCTATAGTTAGATATGCTTTAGATCCATTAGGATGCTTTAAAGCATTTACATAAAGCTTACATGACCATAAAAAACAAAAAAACAATTCTACAAAATAGAATAACTTTGTCTTATCCGTCGTGTATAAATCAGATCCATAATTTGCAACTTTTATGATTGTCGGTTCTGACAGTCGGTGTTCTTGGTTGTCGGTGTTCCTTTCTCTGAACATGTTGTTGGGTATGCTTGTCTATTCCTGTCGAGTTGATTTTGGAAACTGTGTCACCGGTAATGCTTGTGTTCACTGGTGATGCTTGTGGTCACTGGTGATTCTTGTCACATTTATACTTAGCATTTTTCTCAAAATTCTTTGTCCTGTCGGGTATGCTTGCATTTCACCGATACTGCTTGTGGTTCATCGGTGATGCTTGCTGTTTGCCAGCAATGCTTTTTGTCTATTTTTTCTCTGAGTATACTAATGGAAAAGTAATGTCATCAATCTCCCCCTTTGACATTAGTATCAAAAACATTATATGTGAAACATACTGAGTGCATTAGTATGTACACCTGTGTATACTTCTACCTTAGTCATTTGAATGACTCCCCCTATGTATGTGTCGGTAAGTGTAAGTATATATATACATATCCTTTATCTTTTTATTTCTTTTTCTGCATTGTCTGGATAATTGTATTGTACATAGCTATATACATCGCCTTTCCTCCTTTTTTGATTCTAAGGACAAAGGTACTTACAACTTCTCAAAAAGGTGGGAATGTGAGGATTTGACTTCCTCCATCATTTTCTCCCATTTCTCCTTCAGTATTTCTAAATCCCTGTGCTCTAGTGATATTATTACATGAATATCATAGATGCTGTCTACTACAGACATCTCCGAGGTTGCCATAAGATTTCTAGCTTCTGAAATATGTTGCTGAAGTATTGTGAGATTTGGTAAGATGTGAGCTTGGAGTTCTATGATCTCACCTCTGAATTGGGTCTTAGCATCCCATATTTCCTTTCTTAGTCTATTCGCCTCAATGACTGTGTCATAATGTGATTTTATGCTATCTGCATGTGAGGTTAGGCTTTGTGGACTCTTAGTGACATTTGCATCAATTTCTGCAAGCTTGTCACTGTTCTCCTTTGCAAATTTGTCAAGTGTGCACATCTTCTGAACTAAGGTTATTGCCTCAGCAATCATTGGCTCCAATTCATCACTAAGTTTGGAGAGCTTGACCTTGTTCACTGCCACTTCTTGGCTTATCTTATCAATTAGTTTGTATTGATATTTCTTCTCTGCTTGTTCCTCCATTGCTTGGTCAGCTTCTATCCCTTGCTCTGTTATAGCGTCAGTAAGAACAACAATCTATTCCTTAACTGAAGTATTTTCAACAATTTTTACTTTAGGAACCAGTTGTTGGAGTATCTCCTTAGCTTTTTCAAGTGCCATGTTTTCTCTGTGTTCTTTGATCATCTTCTTTTGTATGGCTTTTCTTTGACACAGTACTCCAAACTCTTGAAGTTTGTCACTGTCCAAAGTGGTTATGTCCCAATTTGGAACTTCAATTACTTCATCAAGTGTTACAGCCAATATATCTTTCTTTACTATTTTCTTCTTCTTCTTCTTTGGCTAGTTGGTAGTGCCAGATTGATGTAATACCATTTGCAAAGACTGTGTTTGTGTAGATTTTGTTGGTGAGTACATAGAGGTTGATGTATCCTTTTGTACCTATTCTGTAATCACTGGCCAATTTTGTGAAGACATCTCCTCATGTTCCTTGGGTGTTTCAACAGATGAGTCTTCCTTTTGTTTCAATTCCTCATGTCTCTTAACATCCTCACTCTTCTCTTTGTCTTCAACCTTCTTTGAGGTATCCTCTGTAGTTTTCTCTATCTCTTGGTGTTGTTCCTTTGATTTATCTTTCTGCTCATCGGTGTCATCTTTCATTTTAGTGTCGGTAATCTTTGGAGTATTGGATGCACCTTGATTTTCTTCTGTACCCATATCCTTGGGTATATCATCATTTTTCTTTGATGATTTGTCTTGGCTGGACTGTATATCAATAGCATCTATCAATATATTCATATTTTTAGGCGTATTGATAGTTGCATTTTCAATAGCTTTTTCCTGTTCATTAGTATTATCCTCTGCAGTGTTGATGTTTTCATCATTTTGGATCTCTGTTGCAGGGTCTTTTCCTGTAATGGTGTTCACAATGTTGTCTAACCATAAATCATCGTTAATATCCACATCTAAGTTACCCTTAATTGTCAAATCTTCTTTGGAAACTTCTTCATCCTCCAAGTTTATGTGGATGGGACTATCCAGGACTTGATCATGTTGGCCATCTTTTGACCAATCTTCATCTATAACATCTATTTTTTTTTGCCCTATTATTTTTACTTCTTCTTCGTCCAACTCAACTATTGAGTGACCTGTTGTTTTGATAGGTTCCTTTATAGGACTACTTTCCTCATCAGGTTTTAGTAGACCACTCCATTCTTTGTGAGTATCTTCTTCTAGCTCTATAAGCTTTCCTTGAAGAAATTTGTAAGCTCTTAGTTTTGGTGAGAATTTCTTTGTATACTTCTCCATTACTTCATTGATTTCTTCTTTTGTTGATTCAGTAGGCATAAGAGAGACTAATACTCTTTCTCTTATCCTTTTCTCCTCATGGAGTGCAAAGGTGAATCTAGAGGATATCTTATCCAAAAGTTCTTGTGGAACATCTTATCTTGTGAAGTGTAGTGGGACATAGTAATGTTTGCACATCTTGGCAATAAGTGCATCTTTAATCTTATTTTTCTCTTCTGCATCCCATCTTAACCATTTTTTGATCTTTGGGTGTCCAACAGATACAGCTTCAAAAATATACTTACATATGCTATCAATGTCATCAGATGGAGATGTAACCTTTTCTTTTTCTTTTGCAAGTTTGACACTGTCAGGTTCATCCATTGCTATATCCTCTAATTCTTCATCTATCTAAACATACTTTCTCCTCTTTGCAGGTGCCTGAGGTGGTTGTTTAGCCTTTGTAGGTGCATGTTTCCTCTTGTATACCTTCCCTTTTACCATAGGTGAAGGACTAGTATCTTTAGCCATTTGGCTTCTTGTCCTAGAATTTTTAGCTGGAGGAGGAGGTGGTGAATCATATTTTTCTTCCTCTGATTCTTTTTGTTCTGATGTTTCACCGATGGGAAGCTGTTCCTCAGTATCTTCCTCCTTACTTTATTCTTCCTCCTTACCCTATTCTTCATTTTCTCCATCAGAGGATATGTTCAAGTTTTTCTTTACGTTTTTCACCATCCTCTTAGACTATTTTATAGCCTTCTTGACAACAAGTGTTTTTTTAATTTTCTGTTTAGCTTCTTCATAAGTACCAAACCTCATTTGTTTGTTGTCAATGGGTTCATTCAATAATTCCTTTATGCATTCTGTTGCTAACCCAATATTTATTTCATAATCAAGCTTTTCTAGCCAAGATTTCCTTGGGACTACTGCTTGAATGTAGGTGAAGTTAGTGTCCACCATAAAACAAATGTCATCTCTGTATTCCTCAATTAGGCTTTCAGGAATTCTACTCCTAGCTTGTAGCATCTCCTTAATTGACTTAAAGTACTCATGCATTGCATTGTCAAAAGTTGTGCCTAGTGTTTCAATGTATTCATTAATATGCATGGTAATGGGTCTACTGGTGTCCCATGTTACTTTACCAATTGAAGGAAATTACTCTTCGGAGTAGAAGAATATACATAGTATGAGGGAACCAAACTTACATGTGTTTGTCTGTGAAGACCTTATGGTGCACATGTTCTCCTCAAATTAATGCAATAGGATCTCTACTAGATCCATCTTCTTTCCAAGTTTGATTATTTTGTAGGCTATGCTCATTGTTGTGCTAGAGATGTTGTTCATTCTACTAGCTTGAAATATCTTATATCTAACTATGCAAGCACCAAATTTTAGTTCAACATCGGTGATAGTGTCTACCTTCAGTGTCCTCTTGTCTGATTTAGCTCCAGTTAACTTTTCCACTTCTGCAATAGAAGGATGTTTGTGAGCTTGAGGTTTGTCGATTGTTGCATAGCCTCTCACTATGTGTATAACATCTTTTGCTATAGCCTTTTTCTTGTTCAACCACAAAGCATTGTTGTGTACTCTGCTTAGAATAATCTTAATCCACTCTGACTTAAAAACCTTCAGGAAATGAAGTGCATTTGTCAGACCTTTCACTTCTAAGTGTTTATGCTCTTCTTTTAGTTTGCCACCATCATCACAAAGTGCCTTATAGGCATTGTCCAGGTCCAGATCTCCTATCTTTGAGATCTTGCAGTGTATATAGGACCTAACGTCCTCGACCAATAAAACCCTAGCTAGGATTCGGGAGAAAGCTCCAGAATCGTCTGGTTGAGAGGCTATCTCAAGATGTAACTTATACTTCAATTCAACACATGCCCCTCTTTTAACAAGGTTAAATGGTTTCTTCTTGTCATCCTTAAGTTTCTCTACCCTAGATGTCGATGCCATCATTTTTGAGATTTTAGGGCTTTTCCATAAATCAGAACAGTACTTATCAGTGAGTGAATGAACTTACTGAATGTTTGTGATCTCCTTCGAATCTATATACTCAATGAATGACTTCTGCTGGGTCACTTCTCAAAATGCTCGAAATCCCTCTGCTCTACTTGAAAATTGTGGGTGCAAAAATGAGCTTACCCGTTGGCCTTTTATACTTTTGGTGCCCTAATTTGTCATTAATGTTTACCAACTTTGTCAGTTTATGAAGACTACCTAAGTCGGTAAATACATTCACAACTCCTTCGGTGTCTTTGTGAAGCATCGGGGTAGCTTAGCGGTGTTGGAGACTTCACCGATGATCGTCAGTGATATTGTGACAACAACATTTGTAGATTTAGTGTATACCGATGCTCGTCAGGTTGCACACAACTTATGTATTGACCGATACATTCCGGTAAGTATTTCATGTCTTTTCTATGTCTGCTCACCAATGCAGATTGTGCCCAATAACTGATGGTTTCTTTATAGTATATTATCAAGTAACAGTATATTGCATCTTTATTCATGCCTATATAACAATATGATCTATGTGTAATGGAACTGATGCATAGTAAAACTTGTTATAATGCAGTTCCATACTTACTTGTGCAATCTAGTTAGATGTAGTGATGTCATCAGATCTAGTGGATGGGGTGTAACCATTTGCATTGCTTGTACTAGCACCTTCAGTGTTTGTGGCTTTTACCCACATCTTGTTTCTCATTCTTTTGATGTCATCAATAGTATTTCCATTGGGATGCATATTTGGACCTGTCAATCGATCTTTGCAATCTTTTAGCACATGTCCAACTTTATGACAGTGTAAACATGCCATACCTGGATTGGTCCATCCTCTTGACCTTTTGGTCCATTTTCTCATATAGTTGGCAGCAATATGACCATACCTTCCACATGTTGTGCAATTACCCATGTGTTATAGTCCCAAACATATGAGTTACCTTCTCTTGTTGGTTTGTAGCTTTTATCATTCTCCTTTGGAGTCCATGCTTTGTTATTCTTTTTCCAGCATTCCTTATGTGTATGCCCATTCCTCTTTCATGTAGGATAGTACTTGTCCATATAGGTTTTTCTCTTTGGATTTATCACTTTGGATCTGCACTCATGTGCCTTGTGTCCTTTCTTTTGAAATTTATAACAATTACCAATAAAAGTAGATTGTGCTTGAGAAATGCCTTTCATTTTGCTTCTGCGGATATTTGCGGTGTGGCCTAGTTTTCCATAGTGATTGCATGATAGCTTCTTGGATCTTGGGGTTGTGAAAGCATTCCTCTTATCAAATTGATTTGAGGATTCTTCATTCTCATTGTACCCTAGTCCGGTGTAGTTGTTGACTCTTCTTTGTCCATCAAGAAAATCATCCATCCGTTTGTTGCTATCCTTAGCCTTTTTTATTAGTTCATTGTGTTGAATCTGAACTCTGATTTCATGCTTTAATTTTTCATTTTCTTCCCTTAATTCACCAATGGTCTGTATTCTTTCTATGAGTTTTTTATTTAATCTGTTTGCCTCTTGACTCATAAGAATAATCTACTTGGTGACCTCATGGTGATGCTCAATGAGTCTTTAAATCTCTGATTCTTTGTCTTGTAGCCTCTCTGTAATTTTCCTCCTATCATCAATGGCTAGTGTTCTTTCATTTTCAGATTTTCTTGCATCATTCATAACATCAATCATTTTTACCATTTGAGTCTCTTGACCAATTTGCAGCATCTTGATTTGATCTGTTAGATGTAGATTGATCTCTTGCATACGTGTAATTTCTTCAACTAATGCGTCTGAAGCTTTGCTCAATGATGATTCTGTTGTTTCAAAGTACTCTTGTATTTCTTTTTCTTTGTAGTCTTTCTCATTCAGCCTGGTTGCCATAATCTATCTTTCATCAAGAAGCTTTCTTAGCTTTATCTTCGCCTCCTTATACTGCTCAAAGTTTATTTGCATCTGTAACTACTTATTCTCAATAGTCATATCCAGTCTGAACTTATCCATTGCCCTAATCTTTGCTCTCAAGTCTTTAAGCTTTTCAAGAAAGAGACTCAACTCTGATACCAATTGTTGGAATTATATTGAGATGATGTACTAAGAGGGAGGGGTAAATCAGTACCTCAAAAAATTTTCTTGGTTAGCCCATTAACCCTTTGTCATCAGTTTGTAATTTAACTTATCTAGCTGTTCATCTTTATTTATGCATATGAAATCATATCATACATTCTTTTGATATGTAATAATAATAGAAACATTCATGAAAATAGATAACACATGACACAAGATATGATATTGCAGAAAACTCCTGTTAAGGAAGTAAAAACTGCAGTGGGGATTGTTACCCACAAACTTCACTATCTGCAAATAAGAAGAGCCAATTAAGGCTTACAATTTGGTCACTTCTGATGACCTACCATGTTAGGAGTATTATAGTAGAGACCTATTGAGATCTACTTTGTTTGAAGCCTTCAACAACACTGTTAAGTGTGCACTCTATTAAGAGATTTACAAAGGACGGTTAAGTCCACCTTCTACAAAAGGATTTTAGATATGATGCACTTGTTAGAATGCAACTACATAAGTCTTTGATCTGATGATAAATGCAATCTTCAATTTCTGATAATAGATCCTATAAAGCTCTAAAAATACTATTAATCATCCTTCCATGATTGAGTATTACCTTTATCTGCTCGTCGGTAGCCTCTGTGTGTTCTTGATAACTGATATACTCTGTTTCTGCTCTTTGCATGAATTTTTCCTTATGCTCCTTAGATGCTCATCGTGGCTATCAATTATTAAGAATTCATGTGCTCACAATTGAGTATGAACATCTATTTATACTAGCTTAGGTTTAATTCTTGATTCATGCATTCACATGTTAACTCTAGATTCAAGATATACAACTTGATCTTGATCTGTAGTTAGATATGCTTTAGATCCATTAGGATGATTTAAATCATTTACCTAAAGCTTGCATGACCATAAAAAATAGAAAAACAATTCTACAAAATAGAATAACTTTGTCTTATCCACCGTGTATAAATCAGATCCACAATTTGTGGCTTTTCTGATTGTCAGTTCTGACAGTCGGTGTTCTTGGTCGTCGGTGTTCCTTGCTCTGAACATGTCGTTGGGTATGCTTGTCTGTTCCTATCGGGTTGATTCTAGAAACTATGTCACCGGTAATGCTTGTGTTCGCCGGTGATGCTTGTGGTCGCCGGTGATTCTTGTCACATTTATACTTAGCATTTTTCTCAAAATTCTTTGTCCTATTGGGTATGCTTGCATTTCACTGGTACTGCTTGTGGTTCACCGGTGATGCCATCTATCTACCGGTAGTGCTTTTTGTCTATTTTTCTCTGAGTATACTAATCGAAAAATAATGTCATCACTATTGTGGTCATCCTCCCACTTGGCACCCAAACCAATCACTATGTCGAAGCCAATGTGGCTCTACAAGTTACCAAATTAGCTCATGACCTGGGGATAAAAAAAAATTGGCTAGAAGGTGACTCTAGCAACATTATAAACTGCCTCAACAAGTCACACCCACTATCATGGTCTATCACCAATATGATAGGAGAGACCTGCAACCTTTTGAACACTTTTGAGAAGGTACACATATCCCACATGTACAAAGAAAGTAACCAGGTTGTTGACTAGTTTTCCAACTTGGCAGTAAAAAGTGACAATCAGATTCTATGACTTCATGGAGGAGACCTCCCACGTGAGGTGAAGGATTTAGTCGATTACGACAAAATCGAGGGAAGGAGGGATTTAATATCATTAATCATGATAGTTAATGTTGCACTTTGCAATGGCTTTCCCATAAATGGAAATTACGAGATTAGCAGGAAAGGTAATGATTCCAAGTCACATTCACACACTTTCTGGGTGCCCATTTGCAAAGTTAAAACTTACCTTTTAAGGAATATCATAAGAAAAATATGGAATATCTCTGTGAGAAATTGTTTGTTAAGTTGTAATATCCATATCGAGAGATATAGATTTTTTCTTGCAATGGGTGCTGAAAGACACATAAGGGAGCCCTCTCACGACTATGAGAAATGGAGGAGATGGACTAAGGTCTAGAATTACCTTCAGCAAGGTAGAATTTCTACTTTCATTGAAAGGCTTCATGGAGGGAACCCGTTGGTGACTAAAATGTTCGTGAAAAGCTGGGATGAGGGCAGTGTGGTGATAGAGGGTAGAAAATTTATGGTCACTGAGGAGGTTATCTCCATGGTTACTAGAATCCCCATAGTGGGAAAGAAATTTTACAGGGATCATATAATTTTAGACTCTGTGATTAGTGAGTTGATGAGGAATGAGGAAGACAAGAAATCTCTCATCAAAGTCAGGATGTATTATCTTCTTGAAGGGTTCAAAACTCTGTGGAGATTTGTCTTGAGGGTCATTATTTATTATGTTACGCTCAACACCAGGTTCGATAGGATCAGAACCTATCACATCGTCCTTATGAACCACTTTAGGCATTGTATGCAGGTTTCTATCCCATTCTACTTATTTTCTTTTATTGATGAAAATGTCAATGGGTTTAGGGATAACGCTATTGCAAACCTTGCTTTGCATGAGGGGGTTTTACTTCTTATTTATGAGTATTTCAAAGCCCAAATTATGGGGAAGGAGGTCATTGAGAAAGAGGATAGAATGGATGTCTTAGGCTTTGATTATGTTCCTTTGGAGATTGAAAATAGCAAGGGTATGCACTTTGAGGGTCAGGAATATTATGAAATTAAAAAGAAGAATCTGGGTTTCTCCTGAAAGAAGCATATTTCCAGTATTCATACTATTAAAAAATAAAAAAATAGTGATCCCATCCAAAAAGCATACTACCACTATGATATCCTCTGAGGAAGAGTATAATGAAAACAAGGAAGGGATGAATACTCATGGGGAGGAAAAGATATCCAGTGGAAAAGGAAAAAGAGAAGGTAGACCGCTATTGTGAAGTACCAAAACAAAAAGAGTAAGAATAGGGATGTTAGCACTAGCTGGAAGACTCCATGGGACCCCCACATCACGATGAAAGAAAAGGGGCAGGATAGTGATTATTGTTGCTACATATTTGTGCAGGGGAGGAAAATGGTTTGGTGCAATTTTGATGTTAAAACTGCCAAAATGGGGATTACCAGGGAAGTCATTAATCCCAAAGTTATTGAAAGTGAGGATGGTAGGATTAAGCTGGAGGAGCTTATTGACCTGACTATGGTCGTTCTCAGTGATAATTTGAGGGAATTTAATCCAGATCTTCTCAATAATGCCAGGAACAACATGTTGGACAACTACTGGTTTATTAAGTGGTTATTCTATGAAGTAGGTGATCTCAAGAATAGATCAAAAGGGATAGACAATAAAAATGTTGATAGCAGTGCTGAAGCTCAGTCGAATCTAAGTACTAGGGTTAAAAAATGGAGGATAAGATGTTGAAGTTTGAGGCGACCCTTAAAAACACTATTGAATAGAGCTTTAGCATCCTCAAATCCTCTAATGAGCACACCAAGATTCTCATTGATAAAATGGAAGAAAAACCTGAGGGGACAGATGCGGCCAATACAAGTGTGGAAAAGGAGAAGAAGACTAAAGAGGGACCTGGTAAGAGGACAAGGGATAGTTCTAAGAAGAAGAAGGAGAATGATACTCCAAATGATCTCCAGAAGATAAAGGAATCTTCTGCTAAGACGGAGATCCTTGAGACCAAGGCAGAAAGCCTGATGGAGAACATCTCCTGATTGTGTTCCCTGGCTCTTTTGGATGTCCCTTTTGTTGTTTGTTTTTTCAGTAGTTTAGTTTTTTTTTACTGCGGCCCTGTGGTGGCCTGTTTCATTTTTTGGTTATGTTTTTTTTTGTCTAGGAAAACATTCTAATCTTTCACTCTATTTTGGGTTTCAGGCACCTTGTAAAACCTATTTTAGTTTATCAAAAACTATATTAAGAGTAATGGAGAAAAAGTATTTATCAAATTCTTTTGGGCTATAGATTATGCACCCATGTGAATTCCATGTGATGATTTATTATAATTTAATAACTTTACAGGTTTCCCACTTGGGAGTATATGGATTTTGCATATGGTTTTGAACCTTTTTTGAGATACCCTAGTGGTATTCTCACCTCCTAGTTTTCTACAATATATTGCCTTTTTTCATAAGTACATATATGTTGGATTTTAAAGTTGAATTAATGTACTGAAATTCAAGCTCTTGATATTCAGAAATCAATATATTATAAATATGATCAATAAATTGTGCACTTTTAATATAAGATTCATTTAAATTAAGAGAATTAAAAATTCCTTTGGTTCTTCTCCAAATTTTTAAATGTACTCAAAGGGGATTCTAAGAATAACATCAAGCTTAATGTAGATCACTATAGCTGAACCACTTGGATAAGATGGATAAAATGGAAGAAAATAGTTATTCTTAACCTTAATGAGAATTATTCTACTACAAAGTATGGTACAAGCTTGGGAGGAGTAATAAGAATTGAAGATTCAAATATTTTTAAATTTCTATGGCTCTTTATGATGATATCATCCAAAAAGATAGATTGGATTTTAAAGAAAATTAGAGTATTGTTACAAAAAAACCTAACTAACATTCACAAGAGAAGAGAAGAAGATTGATTCAAGTGTTAAACAATGCTTGATTTCTCATTAAAAATTACAAAAATAATAATCCAATATTTTATCAAAATTATTTATTACATTAAATATAACATAAAATAGAGAAAAATGGGTGGAGACTAGAACCTTTTGGAGCCTATTATCTGAAAAATAGTAGGAGAATGCCAAATTATCAAGAAAATTGTCTACAGGAGGCTTCACTCCCTATATAGAGAAATTACATGGCTCTAACTATCAGGATACAACAACATTTTTGGAAGGATGGGAGGAAGTGGTTCTCAAATTTGTTGGTATTGAGCTAATGATTTTGGAAGTGTCTGTGGTAGAGGTTTCTTATACTATTGTTGAGGGAACCAAAATTCAAGGAAAGAAGAGAATGCATGAAGCCTTAACAATGTTCTTTCAAAAGGGTGAGAGGGATAAATTTATATAAAGAAGTTATGATGGTGAGTATAATAGGGATTAATTATCAATCCTTTGTGGGTTGAAATAGTTGAAGTTATTATGAGGTATGTGACGCTTAATGGGTGATTGTGTAGCCTTTCTAATAATTATTTTATCATTTTGAATCATTTATGACATAAAAAGTTCATTTCCCAACCCTTCTATCTTGTGTCATCTCTATCTAAGACTTGAATAGCATAGAAAGAATCCCTCATAGTCGGTATTATAGGAGGGTCTTATTCTACTAAGCATGGAATTTTCTAGGTTAATAGTTGTTTAAAGTAATGTCCAAATAGGTAGGGCTAAGAAAGATTATCTTTTTTTAAAGGAACATTCCTCAGTTCCATAGGATTTTCCTCTCAAGGCATGATGGTGGGGTTCACTTGGGTAAATGTACAAACCCTAAGAGGGAAGATAAGGACCAGCTTAAATTTGTTGTCTCTAATGATGAATACTCTGCTTACTCGCCTTCTATCAAGTATATTCTGAAATCATTTAGTCCTAGAGATGATGTGAAAGGGAAAGGGAAAGCGAAAGGTTCTTCCTCTATTTCAGCTAACAAAAAGGGAAAATGTCCCTTTGAACACCCTTTATTTCCATGTAAAAACACTAAAAAAAAATACTAGTCATGGTTAGGAGCTTGCTTTGTAGTCTCCAACCAATAATGAGAACAATTTGGACATCTAGGTCAAAATATCTATGGTGAAAGATAATCAATTGGAAAAGGGGTGATCAGTTGATGATAGTGGAAACATTGGAAATAGTGTTAAGGATACCATGGACGGTCATTGTTCACTTCTAATGTAGATAGTTTCAGAGACTAATGCTCTCAAGGGTAGAGGAGTGACTATCTCCAACAAGGAAAGTGTTGAAAAAATTCTTTCCATGACGAGTTTTCTAAGGGGGTTAAATATGTAAGACAAGATCATGAATAGAGAATTAAAGCATTATAGGATGATATTTCTTGATTCTATGAGAAACTAAGTGGAATAGTGGTAGCTAGTTGCACTCTTTTGGAGAACAGTATGGATGGAATCAGGAATCTAAATGCCTAGGATAATATTATCCATGGTCTATCAAAGTGTGTTGTTAATTTCCTTACTAGAAGTGTTAAGTCTATAAAGTAGATTGCAGACTCTAGGGTGGCATCTGATTCTCTTCCTAGACCTGTCACAATACTTGGAAGGACTGAAAATGGTGCTACACCAATTGATATTGTGGTTAATAGGGTTCAGATTATACATTATGAATTGATAAAAAATAATGAAAGTCTATTAAAAATCTATATAGTTTCAAGGGATTGTTCCCCAATTTTTTATGTTGTTTATTTGTTGTGTTCCTATGTCTAGTTATCTATTAGTTTCTTTTTCTTGGACTATTTTATTATGTAATGGTTTAAGATCCCTTCAAAATTTATTTTCATTTAATTGAAAACATAAAATAGATGAGGCATCGTAGTGATCAATCACCATCATATAGATCAGGGGAATAGTTAATATTGACTAGACCCTATCTCCTTTTATGATACATATGAAGGAAATATGACCCACCTAGGCTTGAAAGGAAGAATAATGTACCAAATGAATGCAATATTTTTTCACTTCTATCACTTTAAGGAGTGTATGAATGGATTCCAAGGTCAAAATGAATATTTAAATCACAAGGTTAAATGATGAATAAAGTTGATTTTCGGTATGCACAAAATATCAAAGACCTAACAGGCCAATTTTGTTACAAAAAATAAAACCAATAAATTTTAACTAGCGTATATATCTGATCTAAATTTGGTTGGGAGGTATTATGCAACTACTATAACTTATTACTAGGACTAAGATAACTGCTCAACTTGTTCGCTACTCTTTTGGATGATTTGAATTGCCAACTACAATCAAGATCTTATATTTTCTAGATCTGATCTAAAAATCAGCACCACCAAATCCTACACACAAAAAGTAGAGAGAATATTTGGTAGAGATAATTTTTCATCAACCAAACCATAGATTTGGAATCAACCTTGACAATGAAATACAATATGAATATATGGAAAGTGTGCTAATATAAACCAAAGCCTAGACCTAAAAATGTAATAAATTTATACTGTTACAAATAGAGTTGATGTTGCGATGTATATGAATATGCTTTAACTATACTTGAATTATGTTGTAATGACTTGATCTTTTGAGAAGAATCAAGGATGTCCTTTATATATTCATAGATCTTCAAATACTCCTAAAGTCATTAATGTTTTTATGCTTGATATCACTTTCTATGGGATGGAATGAATTCACATTGGTATTCCTATAGCTGGAAGAAACATCTTCTTGCATGATTGAGCTCTCCTCTTCTTGACCTTGAATGTGAGAGATTATCTTGCTATAATGGAGAAGGTTTCCTAGAAAATAATTTCAATACTCAAAATATGCCTTGGAATGCTTGAGATGATAGAGATATTGAGTTTCAACTTGAGCTCCTCATGTGATGTCTAAATGGGGAGAGTTAGGTACCTTATATACCCCTTACAAACATTTTAGATATCCAAACTCCAAGAGGGCTTATGGGGATTTGGATTTCCTACTCAATTGTTAAGATAAACTCCTTATTAAAATTTTGAAGGAAATAAGAGAATAAGTTGAACAGGATGACTTTTTTTGGGAAACAAGTTGACCAAGGTGACTTGTTCCCAAGAAAAAGCTGACTAGACCAACTTATTCCCACCTAAAAGCCATAAAATTTTGCCCTAGGTTCCTAATTGTTTATGGGATGTTGGAATGGGAAGAAAAATAAGGTTTGGATCAATAATAATAAACACAAAGTCCCAGGGAAACTAAAATAGGACCTAACCAAGTGTCCAATTGTAGGTAAGTACAATTTAGAAAGGTACATTTAGCCCCCATTTAGATAACCACATTCTCACAGTAAAGTAGATTATAAAATTATAAACATTTAATCAATGTCTAGGAGATGAGGAGACAAAAAACCCCCAAGTTACTTAGGTCCTCATCAAATCCAAAATTAAGATAAATAATAAAAAAATTACTCCAAAGAGAGAGAAAAGGGACATGAAAAAACTAGCCTAGTAAGGTTTTACTTACTATGGATGATGTAAGGAGAGATAAAGGTGCAAAATATGGAATCTAAAGTCTAACAAGTTGCATTAAGTTAGTCAAGCCTTTAAAAGGATAACCAAGAAAATAATTTTCCACAAGGAAATCATCCCTAGGAGGATTAGGCCTAGAGGAAAGAATTGTACATAAAGGAATCTTCTAGATAATGCACATGGAAAAATAAGTTACAAGGGCATGAGAAGAAAAACCCAAGGAAAGAATTCTTAACAAGGTGACCTACTAAGAAATTGGTGAAAATAATTAACTTTTTGTGTTTTCTATGCAAGATGTGTATTAAGGAGTCGAGTGTATAGTTCTCAATGCTTCCATTTGAACCAATATTCTCATTGAACACCCATTTTTAACTAACATTTTTTTTTCTTTGAGCAATGGTACAAGATACCATTTATCACTAGTTTTAAAATCTTATATTTCTTCATTCATAGAAATTTTCAAGGATTTAGCATTATTTATACTTAATGCTTCTTTTACAAATGTAGGTTCATCAATGCTAGTATTCAAATAAAAAAGATATCTTTAATTAGTAGGGAATAACTTTCAGGGAGTTATCTATGCCTTGTAGAACATTAAAAAAGCTGAATTCAAGATTCATCTTCCTCTTCTAAAGATTCGGAGCTAGATGAATTATGCTCAACTTCTCATCTATCTAGGGGCCTCAATGTAAATTTTTAGTTTATTAAGGTTTTTATGTAATAGGAGGATTAGAATCTCTAAAATTAACTCTTATACTATAAATAAGATTCTATGCAATACGGTCCAAACACATGTATCCTTTCAGTTCATGACTATATCCAATGAAGATACATTTCACATTATTGTTCTCCAACTTTGCTTTCTTATCCTTTGGCACAAAATTATATGTGTGATAGCCAAAAAATTTAAGATGTCCCAATGAAGGATTTTGAGCCAACCATGCCTCCATTGAAATTTTATCAAAAAAATATGACGTGAGAGACTTATTAATTTGGTATATTGCAATGGTAACAGCTTCAACTCAAAACCTTTATTCTATGCTAGCACCACTCAAAGTACTCCTAGCCTTCTCCACATATGTCTTGTTCATCCTTTCCACAACTCTACTTTTCAACAGAAAGAATACAAAGTTTTCTTCTATCTATGAATTCCAAAATATTTACAAAATCAATCAAACTAATTAAAGAAGAATTCACAATGATTATCAATCCTCAAACATTTTATTTTCCTTCCATTATGCAATCCAACCATTGCTTTAAAATATTTATATTGACTAGAAACGATTATCTCTATGAATATTTTGTTGTCATTAGTTAAGGAAAAGTCATATGAGTTGGAAGATTCAATCGGTGAAAGGGAGAAAAGTAAATATGACCAGTTGGTAATGTACACTGAGCAAGGAAGTGAAGTCAGTAAAGCACATAAACTACACCGAGAGCCTATAGTTACCAAATACTGAGTGCATATGAAGTACATCAAGTTAACAGTTATCGAGTACTAATGATAAACTTAACCAAGCAAAGATAAGTTACTATACCGAATGAATTAAGTGATTTTAGAGTGATAAGAACACATTTAATGAATTGATACAAAATAAATTGTAATTCTACAATGCACATAGATCAGTTTATTAAATGATCAACAATAGAGATATTTTAAAGAGAAGATCTGAGAAGTAGATTAAGCAGTTAATGGAAGATTTTTATTTCCAAGAAAAACACCAAGTACAAATGTAAACTTGACACAGTCACCGAGCGGAAAAGAATATATAACAATTAAAAGAAATTCTCAGCGACCTAACGCATAAGATTAAGAGGCAATGAATATTATATTTAAAGGATGATTTACAGAACAAATTTAACGATAGAGGAGAGATAGAGAGATTATACAAAGAAGGTTGATATTGTTAAAGGAGTTATATTGAAGAACAAATATTAGAACACAGAGCACCAAGATGATATCTAGCTATAGCAAAAAAAATCTGAGTATTGTTACAGTTTGAGATTGAGGTAACACAATATTTTAGAGCACATAGAGTTTGATCAACATTTGTTTTGATGCAATATATAAGACATTGATAAGTTGTTAATACTATTGTATTGAGAGCTAGAAATCCTAATACTGGGTAGATCTTAATTGATCTGATGTTTGTAAAACCTTTAACAAGGTATATCTCTAAGTGTAGAGATTGTAAAATCCTCTAACCAGCTAGACCTAACAAGTCTTTGTATACTCTTAACCGGGTAAGCTATAAAAATGGATAAAGTTTGCAAGCTCTAACCGAGAACCCTTTATACTACACTTAGTGAAGGTTATGGGTTTCATCCCCACCAGAGTTTTTTCGTCTAACCAAGGATTTATGGGTAAAAAAATTCATGTAGTTATGAGTTCATTTACTTTAATTTTGTGATGTTATGTTTTGTGTTTGTTTTATTTCAAGTTATTGAATTTGGTAAACATCAAGCAATAATATATGGTTATAGACAGTTTTAGTTATAAAAGGTTTTTGGATATTTATTTACCCCTCACCTCTTAGTGCCAACTTTCCATAGACATTCTAATAGAAACATCATATTTACTCTTTATCAAATATACACATGTCCTTCTACTATAGTCACTAGCGAATGAAACATAATATGTGGATTTTCTAATCGACAGATCATTTTTAGGAATAGACACATTACAATGATTAAGATCCAACATATAAAAAATATTTATTAGAACACAAGTAAAATTGAATGCAATTATGTTTTCCATAAAATAAATGCTCATAGAATTTTAAGTCAAAATTACGATCATTGAAACTTTCAATGCGGACTTTATTTTTAAGGTCCTTAGACCCTTTGCTCAAATGTAGCTAAGTATTTGGTTCTATAAAATATTCATATCTACCGATAACTTTAATTTTGAAGAAAAAGCTCCATTAGGTAGCCAAAATCAATGAACATGTACTGAAGATGAAACCCCCACCTTTTCTAATGAATTAACATTAAATTTTTTCTTCATGAAAGTACTATTACACTCAGCAGTGTATGCATACAACTTATACAAAGTTTCAATTTTGACACCTCTAGCAACCACCATAGAACCTCTCACCATTTTTCACACATCAAAAAATACTTCCTACATACACAAATCTATTAGTTTCCTAGTAGATAAAAAATTTAGCTTTCACCAAGGATCTTTTGACACACCATTAATCTTTCTTATTATACCATCAGGAAACCTAATTCTAACTTTACTATGACTAGTAATATTTAAATGAAAATTATCACCCAAGTACACTTTACCAAATACTTTATATTAATAAAACTATTTTCTATTGGAAGACATATAAAAGATGAACGTATGTCAATTGGCCATGCATCATCACATACATACACGGCCAAAGATGCAATGAATGCATCGCCCTCTTCCTTCTCAAACTCAAAATCAGTACCAAATTCCTTTGTTATCTTCTTCTTTTCTTCATTGTAGTCCTTGTAGATATGTCCAAGCTTACCATACTTCCAGAAAAAAAAATTTGGACTTTCTAGGAGATTTGAATCACCCCTGTATTGAGATTTATCAAGCTCCTTAAGCACGGATTGATACCTTCCTCCTCATCTCTTCAAGAATACTAGAACCCACTCATCTTTAGTCCTTCAAATAAAAGAAGTATTGTCAGTGGTCATTACAAGATAATCACATGAATTAGACAAAAAATAATGCAAAATCTAAAATTTATGCTCTTCATCCATCTTAATACCACTTGATGCCAACTTATCCAGTGACATATTGAATGCTTCCAAGTTATATGTAATTTTCCACCCTCCTCCATTTTAAAGGAATATATATTATTCCTCAAGAAAAAAAAATTTAGTAAATATTTCACTTGATACATCTCAAAAAGATTTTTCCATGGACTGTTTGTAGAAGACTCTTCATGGATATTAATAAAAACAGAGTCTATAAGGCACAATATAATTAATCCCTTAGCTTTATGGTCTATAATAGCATATTTAGCAATGTCATTCAGATGTGTAGGTTTGATGCTATTTACAATGATGACATCCCATATATCTCAACCTATTACTAGATCCTCCATCATTAGCTTTCACATTTTCAAATTATATCCTGAATATTTCTCCATCTCTATTCTCTTTAACAAACTAGCCATCTAAAAATTCCTACAATAAGATCACAAAGTTTCTTCTACGAAAGATCTCGCTCAAATATTGATTACGTAAAAAGCCCAAAAAATCCACAACTAAAACAAAAGGTAATCAATCTTTGACACCACTTGTAACAAAATTAAGTAGAAATATTACTTCCATTACTAATCTTGAGGAGATGATAATGGTAAAAATTTCTCAAATCCTTACAACAGTTACAAAAACATAACATAAATAATATGCATAGCATAACACAACAATTTATGTGAGGAAAAACGTTTTGGGATAAAACCCCACACTCCAAAAGAAGCCCAATATATCATTCAAAAATAAATTACTAATTATAATATACTTGTAAAGAAAGCTTCTCTCAAGAGTACCACCAACTAGAGATCTAGAGTTAAGTATATAGCTATAAGACGCTTACTCCCTCCATCTCATGCACATAATATATATGATGTACAACACATAAAATTGTCAAATGGTATTATAGGAACATAGAATAAAAACACTAATGCCCATCTTATCTGCAATAAAAGATATCCTATGATGTTTCAGAATGTACATCATCACATTTAACTCACTTTCACAGCTCATTTACATTTTTCAACAAATTTTCACATTTCCTATTTTAGGAGACCAAATATTTTGATCCCATATCTTTCAAATGACATGTTCAATTGATGAATTATTTAAGGAAATATATACCCCTACCACCTTGTAGCCAACTAAGCAATTTATGCACATTTTTAGGCAATTTTGAAACCTCTAAAGCATTAAAAATTGAATTCACAATTTTTTTGGTCAATTTCTAAAATATAAATTTTGATGAAAATGATAAAGAAGTAGTGGTTTTTGTAATCAAAGATGAAACCTATGAAGATGAGAAGGCATTGGTACCATACATAGATCATGCTAATATATAGGTCTTTGATAGTGGATGTTCACATCACATGACCGGTGATGAAGGTAAGTTCATAAAGTTAGATGAATTTGATGGACATGTGGTCAGATTTGGAAACAATACACCCTGTATGGTAAGAGGTAAAGGTTCAATCTCTTTGAAAGGTAAAATAAATATTGATGATGTCTATTAAGTTGAAGGTCTTAAATATAAATTTTTGAGTCTTGTTGAGTTGAATAACAAAGGTTATCATCTAGAATTCAAAGGAGGTATGTGCAGGATACTTGCAAGTTCAAGAGATCTAATTGCTACTAGGAAACAAACTAAAGGTAACTTATTCTATCTGAATATTTGTGTTAATAGTTGTTTGGTTTCTGAGGTTGAATATTGTTGGTTGTGGCAAAGAATGTTTTTTCATCTCAATTTTGACATTTTGATAAAGGTTAGTAAGATAAATGTTGTTAGGGAATTACCACAACTTGTAAAACTAGACAATGTATTGTGCAAGGAATGGCAGTTGGGTAAGATGACTCATTCTAATTTCAATAGTAAGTCTTTTTCTTCTGAAAATATATTGGAATTATTACATATTGATCTTTGTGGTCCTATGAAGACAAAGATTTATCATTGTGATAATTAATTCATGTTGTTTATTGATGACTATTCTTCAATGATGCGGGTGAAATTCTTGAAGGATAAATCTCAAGCTTTTTATAAGTTCAAAGTGTTTAAGGAACTTGTTGAGAATGAAATAGGTAAGAGCTTGATGTGTTAAAGGTCAGACAGAGGAGGAGATTTTAATTCATGGCATTTTGTTAAATATTGTGACGAAAGTGGAATCAAGAGACAGATGCCAGCACCAAGACTCCTCAAAAAAATGAAATTGCAAAAAGGAGGAACATAACAATAATTTTGATGCTCCTAGGACTATGATGATTGAAGGTGTTGTACCTAAGTCTTATTAGAGAGAATCTATCAGATATGTTGTCTACACAATGAACTAGGGAAAAGTAGATAAAGGAACCAGTAAGATGCCTTATGAATTATGGTATGGTCATACAACTAGTGTTGAATATTTCAAAGTTTTTGGTAGTAGATGCTATATCAGAAGAGATGATTTTACTAGAAAGTTTGATCCTAAGAGTGATGAAATTTTATAATTTCTTTAATAAAATGACTAACAAGATGGTTGAAAGTGCAAGTGTGAAGGTAGATGAATACCCATAGATATTTGTTGATACAAGCAAGAAAGAACCAAAAATTGATCAGAAGCTTGTGTATTTACAGCCATAGGAGCAAGAAACTGTCGAAGAGAGAAATGAGGTAGAAGTAGTTCAACCGGAGGAGGAGGAGGAGGAGGAGGAGAAGGAAGAAGAGGAAGAGGAAGAATGATGATTGGGTGAAAGAAATGGAAGAATACTTTGATCAAATTGAAAAGAATAACACACCAGCATACAAGAATGTGATTTGTACAAAGTGGGTTTTCAGGAACAAATTGAACGAAGATGGAGAAGTACTTCATAATAAGAAAAGAATTATGTTTAAGGCATATGCAAAAGAGGAAGGACTAGATTATGGAGAGAAATTTTCTCCTGTGGAAAGAATTGAAGGGGTAATAATTTTAATTGCTTATGTTGCCTATAAGAAGTTTGAAGTTTTTTAAATGGATGTAAAATTTTGTTTTATTAATGGGTTTCTTGAAGAAGAGGTATACATAGAGAAAAAAAATAGATTTTCATTGACTGGAAACAAGGAGATGGTGTGCAAGTTACAAAAGGCATTGTATGGATTGAAACAAGCACCTAGAGCCTGGTATGAAAGGATACATTCTTAGCTTATGAAGATTAATTTAATAAGAGAAAGTGAAGATGGTAATGTGTAGTTGAAGGTTGAAGGTGATAAGATAATATTAGGTGAAGTGTTTTTGGATGACATAATTTTTTAAGGAAATTATGAGATGAGCTTGGAGTTTGTAAAATAGATGAAGAAAGAGTTTGAGATGTCAATGATAGGAGAGATTAAGTTCTTTCTTTGATTGCATATTTTACAACCAAAGATAGTATCTATATCAGTCAGTCCAAGTACATAAAGGAAGTATTGAAGAATTTTGGAATGAAATATTCTAGGCAAGTTGGAACCCCATGGTAATAGGATGTAAGCTAACTAAGAATGATGACTCATGAGAAATGGATGAAAGTCTCTATAGATCCATGATTGGTAAGTTGCATTATGTTGTTCATAGTAGATCATACATTGCACAAGAAGTTGGTGTAGTGGCTAGATTTCAAGCCAATCCTAAGGAGTCTCACATGATAGAAGTAAAGAGGATATTCAAGTACTTGAAAGGGACAAAAGACTATGGTCTTTGGTATGCTAACAAAGGTGATTTCTATTTGAGTGTTTGTATTGATGTAGATTGGGGAGGAAACGTTGATGATAGAATAAGAATTGTTGGAGGAGCTTTGTGTCCAGGAGAAATACTTGTGACATGGACAAGTAAGAATAAAAATTGCATCTCCCAATCAACTGCAGAAGCTGAGTATGTAGCATTGGCTATCAATTATACACAAATTGCATGGATGAAGAAGATTCTAGAAGGTATCAAAGAAAAGGTAACTGAACCAAGGATTATTCACTATGATAATAAAAGTGCAATAAATATATCAAAGAATCCAATAATGTATTCCAAGACTAAACATATTGCAATGAAGTATAATTTCTTAAGAGAGAAAGTGTAGGAAAAGACAGTCCAGTAAGAGTATGTTCCAACCAAGGAGAAGCTAGTAGATATATTTACTAAGCCACTACCTAAAGATACTTTTGTGTATCTGAGAGGCAAGTTAGGGGTTATTCCCCTCTAAAAGACACTGAGATGCTCGTGGATGCATCAATCTAGTTGACTCATTGAATATCTTTCATTATTGGATTGATGTTAGAGTGGACTACTCCTTAGGGGGAGGATTCAGACGCAAAGAAAGATGTTGCATAAGTAGGTGACTTATGTGGCACCTTTGGTATTATTGTCAAAGGAGGAGGAGATTAGAAGAAAAAAGAAAATTCAGTTACGGTCATTTGGGAGAAGATCAGAAGAAGACTAGATGAAGACAAGAAAAACCAACACCATAAGTTTGGTACATCAGCTAAGGTGGAGCATCAATTTTTACTGCTATCTAATCAATGTAGTGTTGATAAATGTGGCATTTTAATTAATTGTGGTTTTTCCATCAATTTAAAATGTTTGTTGTCAGGAAGATTAGTTATTGTGTTTTCATTGATGTTAACTTGGTATTGTATTTTTTGATAGTATTCTTGTTATACTGCTAAGTATTTTTGCAGATGAATTCTCTATTATAGTATGAATTAGAGTGTGCAATTAGAGTTGGAGACTCAGGGATGTATCTATATGCATTTTGTATGATGGTGTAAGATGGAACCTAAAGTGGAGAAAGTTATGATAGATTGAAGAAAAATAGGAAAGACTAAAGAATAATCAAGAACAAATAGTGAACAATTTGATTATTCTATCCAATCAGTATATATCCAAGTGTTGTGGTCATGATATATTTATCTTGACTAGGTTATGTTGTTTATTCTATGATAGCATAAAGATTTGTGTACCAGAAGGCATCCTTTAAAATGGACAAAAGATCACTTTTTTTCTTATAGAAAAATGTTTTGAACCAGCTTGAGTAGTTCATGTTAGATATGTGATGTGGTCAGTTTCAGTCAATGTTTATATGATCCAGGTGTTAAGGTGGCATGGCATAATAGATGTGTAATAATTAAATTCTATTGCATTGTTCAAGGTGATTGGATCTATCAAGTTTTGGAAGTGTGTTGATGAAGTCAAATAAAGTTTAACTTTTCTTGATTTAAATTGATGTGCGATAGATTTGAAGGTCAACCTAAAGTTTTAATCAAATGTTGTAGATTGGTAATACATTTTAGGGCTTGAAAATTGAGTGGGAAAGATTGTAATATCTTTTATAAGGTGGTTAAATTCCCTAATGAACTTGTAATCTATTTATATGTAAAATAATGAATTATGCAAGTGTGGATTGTGAATGCAGAGGTGTTGTCGAGTGAAGAGAGGATATTATCTGTAAGAACAATTTTTTTTCTTAACTAGATCTAAACAAGAAGATAAGGTGTGCTGCACCCTGATCATTGTACTTGTTGGTTCGTAACATTTTTGTAAGAAAATCCCTTAACCAGATAGACTTTAATAGATATAATTTGTAAATCCTTTAACCAAGTGGATTTCAAATGAGGGTTTGAAATTCTTTAACAAGTTTACTCCTAACAGGGTAAAGCTCCTAACAAGGCTAGAGGTAAATCCCTTAACTAGGTGACTCCTAACAATGTTTGCTCCTAACCGAGCATTGTTGTAAGATTTTAACAGGTCTAAGCCTTTAACATGGTGCATTTATAAATAGTGAAGATATTTATGGGTACTAATCCCCACTATTATTTTCACCATTAGTCATGGTTTCCATGATAAAAATACTGGTGTTTTTGTCTTTCATGTTTGGAAGGTTTGATTTGTTTCATTATTCTTTGTTGCACAAGTTATAAGTTGATGAATGTTGTTTATAAATTGAATGAATTGAGAAAATTTTTAGATCTGATAGATTACTAATTCAACCCCCCCTGTAATGTTGGACCTTATAGTATTAACAATATTTTCTTGATGGCACATATGTTGGGATTCATACCTATTAAAGCATATCATAGATAATTTTGATATAGGACTGAAAATGATCCTTCCCATGAGTAGAATGAAAATACTTCAAAGTCATAGCAAAGTCAAAGTAGTAAGCATGAAACTCATGTAAAATGGTTTTGCATTGCAAATGCTAGATATAGAATGCTTCTTGGGCTTCTTTTTGATGACCATGTAAATAAAATTGTTCAATAATGTTCTTTTAATGTTCTTGATATTGAAGAATTAATTGGGCATAAGATGAGTTCTTTTGTGAGGGTGTATGCACCAAGTTGTGGACCAAAAAGGTGGACACATCTTTAAAAAAAAATCAAATTTCATATAACCCAATCAGGTTATTGAATATTTGAAATTATTGTAGGCTTGGTAACCGAGCCATAAGCCGATAGGGTTTTGAAAAGAAAAAAGTACATCAAAACTCGATCGGGTTTTGAAAATAAAAAAGTAATTCAAAATCTGATCGGGTTTTGAAAAGGAAAAAGTACTTAAAAACCCGATCAGGTTTTGAAGAAGTAAAAACTATGCATTTTATTCTCCATAACCCGAGCAGGTTATGAAGAAACTAAAATAGTCTTTTCTTCTGGAAGCCATAACTTCCACATACAGAGTCTGATTGACTCCGTTCAAAAAGCATAGGAAAGATCTTGAGATGATCTAACACATGATTAACCTAAAATAATCTTTAGTCATCAACATATTTTTCATCCATTTAAATCAGGTAAGGTATAAAATAGGTACTCATTATTGCTCATACATGCAACATATAGGAAAATGAGGATGCTCTCTCTCTCTCTCTCAATATGTGTGTGTGTGTGTGTGTGTGTGTGTGTGTGTGTGTGTGTGAGAGAGAGAGAGAGAGAGAGAGAGAGAGAGAGCATACTAATTTTCCTATATGTTGCATGTATGGGCAATAATGAGTGCCTATTTTATACCTTAATTGATTCAAATGGATTGAAGAAACAATGTTGATCCCTAAAGATGATCATAGGTTAAAAATGTGTTAGATCATTTCAATATCTTTCTGACACTTTTTGAATGGATTCAAAAAGACTCCGTATGTGGAAGTTATGGCTTCTAGAGTAAAGCCTATTTTAGTTTTGTCAAAACCCACTCAGGTTATGGAGAATAAAATGCATATGTTTAACTTCTTGAAAACCCAATCAGGTTTTGAAGTACCTTTTGCTTTTCATAACCCGATCAAGGTATTTGAAATTTAGAAACCCGATCGTGTTATGGCTTGGGAAGAGCATTGGAAAATGACCCAAAGGCTTGGAGGCTCATTTTCCCTCTATTTTTGTTCTTTTAGACGTTTATTCATCTTGTAAGATGAATTCTTGACTTTATCTTCATCAGGTTTCCAATTTTTCAACTGGGTATCTTTATAATTTTCACCATAATCTAATATGTCTTCTTAGCTTTCTAACCATATAATTTTTTCTATTTTTGGACAACATTAGCACAGTAAAATTTAATTTTCTTTACCAGTGTCTTGAGTGTCCTCACAGACATATGTCTACCAAATTTTTAAATAACTTTTCATATACTTAATAAAATTACAAATAAATTACATATTATTCTTCTAAACTTTATTCTATACACTTTTTTTAAAAAAAGTTTTCATTTTCGATTATTTTGATGCAAGTTATGCCCATCTCATGAATAGGTACCAAATTTTCAGGATGTGATCACTTCAAAAAATCATAGAAAAAAATACTCATCAGAAAATTACAAAAAAATACACTTCTAGATCTCACTCTTACCTATCATCCTACTAAAGGGATTTAAAAAATACTAAATATAACTATATCTTTTGTAGCACGCACAGAAACAACTATGTTATGTTTTTCCAAAAAAATTAGGAAGATGTTTTCGTGTGTGTGAGGTTTGACCCTCTTAATATTATCGGTTTTTAAAAACAATTAGTGTTTTAGAAACTAGATTCAAAGTATTAGAATTTTTATTTTTTACACATCTTCTTATTTTGACTGTATGACCCTCAAACGCTTGTTCCAAGATCAGGTTTACCTGATTTTAGAAAAATGTTTCCACTTATACCCCCCTTTTTTGCTCCACAACTTGGTGCACACACCCATGATTGAACTTTTTCAGATTGTAGTACTTCTCATGGTCCCACTTTTGGTATGTAAGGACTAATAATTCATTTTCAGGCTGATAGCACCAAAGGATGAAGGAATTTCTAGCATCTCAAGTCAACGTTTCAATTCAAGGAGGTGGTTTTGTGTATTTTTGGCTTATGCATTCTATTTGTTTTTGGGTTGATTCTGACAAATTTGAATAATGCATATATTGTGAAGATTGATTTTTCTGACAAGTTCAAGATTTTGTGTTGAGTTGAATATGGATTTTTTCTAGCTAGATCCAAAGTATACGATCAAGAATCATACACTTTATAGCCCTAAAACAATACTATAGCTCTATTGTAGTTGTTAGGAATTTTTGTCAAATAATTTAAGACTCTATGATTTAAGAGTTCAAGACTTAGAGCTTAAGAAAATATCTAGAAGTTACATGGTTTAGGATTTATTTATTTAGAAGAAGATTTTGTCAAAATATATATTCATATAATGTAATCGCCAAATTTCTTGTGTTAGAATTAAGGGGGATCCTTTTTACTTTTTGGAGGAACAATGTAATAAGGGGGGAAATGTTAGCGTAAATAATTTTAATTACATTATTTACACCATTATGAAATTATGCTATTATGGTTGGCAAACTATTGGAAAAAGTTAAGAAACTAATTTGCTCCATTTAAATATATATTGCAGACATCAAATAATATCTTGTATTTACCCTACTCTGTCACACTATAATCCAACAAATTAGTAAGGCCTAGGTTAGGAAAATATTCTTGTGATGTTATTCTGATCGTTTGAGTATCATGTCCTTTTTAATTAGATGATTGAAAAAAAAAAAAGATTATGTTGGATGGTGTATTTGGATAAAAAGTCACATGCTGAGGAAGCATATACACATTCCTAATATTGTATTTAGTCCTAGGGAGGGATTTAGTGAAACTAGTGGCTCATAAAAATTAATAGAAGATTAATACATACAATATTTATCAAACTAAATCAATGTTTTGCATTTGAGATATAATCTATGTTGTGTCTTATTAAGTATACTTAGAATTAACAAGAGAGATTTTTTTGATACACAAGGATAATCTACATAACAATTTTAATCATTGTTTAAAATTATCTTTTTAAAATTACATAATATTTTTATGTATACATAATTAAATATTTCAATTATAATAAATTGAATCATTCTTATTAAATAGAAAGCAATAATGTGAAACATGAGAAGTAATATAATAGTCATGTCATAAGGACAATCGACATGTATATATATAGATGACTTATATGATTTGCTTGTATCCATGAACTCAATGTCTCCACCATAGGTGATAGATGGAATGTATGAATATGATAATATCACAAGTATGAAGTTAGGTCATCAATATTAACATCTTTATTAGTGTAATAAAGTTTACTGTAAGATAAAATTTAAAGAAGAATTTAAGAAATTGAATATCATTAATATTATCAATAAGTGCATATGCATAAAAGATGGAATTGAATAAGAAGCACAAAGCAAGAGTTTTATTAAGGAAGAAAGTGTATTAAATCTATATTTATAAAACTATAAAAAAAGAACACTTGCAATAATAAAATTCTTCATTAAAAGTGTGTAAACCCAAGGAATGTGGAGGGGTTGGGCTTCACAAGTTGTATGAATGTAATGTGAGCCTCAGGGAAAAAATATCCTGGAAATATTATGAATATCCTTAAGCGATGTGGGTCAGGATTATCAGGTGTAAGTATTTAGACACGAATGATCCTTCCAAAAATTTTACAATATCTAATCCTCCCAAGGGATCTTCAGTTTAGAATTTCATCATTAAAAGAATACAAGTGCTTCTTCCTCACCGTTCATAGAGTGTTAACTCAGGGGACAAGGCTCATTTCTTATCTGATTCTTTGAATGGACATTAAAGAATAGAATATCTTCCAAATTTACAGCAGACTAGATCATGCCTTATTAACCAGTGGGGAAGTAAATTAAAAGACCATCTCTATATTGACCAAGGTGGGGGCTTATGCAATCCATCTTGGAAATACTTTTAAAACATGTCATTTCCATAGGTGGATAAAGATGAACTGCAAAATATCTTGGAACAACATCAAATTTTCTTGATATGGGGTAGAGACAAGTTAATTTGGATGAAAGATGTTAGTGGGAGATACATGGTGAAAGAAGGCTACAAATCGCTAATAGAGAATCATAATCTAGTTGGGCTTACCCAATTTCATTTCTGTTGGCATACCGCTATTCTTCCAAAAGTAGGGTCCTTCCTCTTGCTGGTCCTCAAAAATAGGATCTTATTGAGCACTCGAATTCAGATTGAGTATGATAGGAAAGTTCAAATGTATTTAATGTGACCTTGAATTAGAATATATGAATCATCTACTCTTCAATTGTAGCTTCTCCCAGGCAGTGTGGTATTGGGTTCTAGATAAATTGAACTAGAAGGGCCCTTTGCCTAAGTTCTTGGATCATGTTTTGATACAATAGCCTCTCTTACATAAGGAATCCTTTTTCACAAAGTTTTGGAGAGTAATCCCTATGGCTATAACTTGGTTTTCATGGTGGGAAAGGAACAAAAGGATATTCAGGAAAGAAATAGTGTCAGTAGGTAAAGTGTGTGAAGTGGCTGAAACATCCATCTCGGAGATGGTGAATGCTCATGTCTTGAGTTATAAAAATCTCTCTTCCACTTTTACCTCTCAAGATGGTGCTAACCTTAATTCTTGGCAGAAAATTACAATTCAATTTAATGTGGTTCTAGTAGGGAAACCATTGAAGAGAGAGGCTAGGAAAGATGTCATTTGGAACCCTCCAGATGGAATATTTATTAAACTAAATTTTGACAGGGGCTCTAAGGGGATTCCAAGTATCTCATGGGCTAGCTATGTGTTAAGGAACCAGTCAAGGAGCATGATTAGAGAAGCACTCTTTAGGCTTCCAAATGGATCAAACAACATTGCAGAGTTGCAGACCCTTCTTGTTGGAATGGAAATGACACTCAGCAATGGGGTTAAGAAGATTCATATTGAGGGAGATTCCCAATTGATCACCTCATCCCTAATTTCAAGGAAAGACATAAGCTAGGAGTTATAATATGTATTATGGGACCTATGGAAGCTACTCCCAAGATTTGAGGAATTTGAAATCTCCTATTGCTATAGGGAAGCAAATAAGTTAGTAGATTGGTTGGCCAATGCTAGAGGTTTATTAGATCAGGTGTGTAAATCAATTGACTACCAAGAATTTATGTCTATACTCCACAACAAGCTAATCCCACACCTCTTTGATTTGAAATTGAATACTACATTACTGGGCTAAGGATTTTTTTTGCCAAATTCTACATTTTAATATAAATGGGCGAAAATCATTAAGGTTCATACGAATCATGGGGTACTAATTTACTCAAAAGCATGTGATATAATAGGTTTTGTTGGTAGAGTAACATGGAATATGTTAAGTTGTACAACACTTTCAAATTGGCCCTGGAGGGTAGGGACACACAACTACCCCAACTAAAATATCTATTCTGTGTGAGTTTCTACCAACTGCGTTGGTGACAAATTCCATTAATCTATTTGGGGAATTGAGTCTTCTATTAGCATATAGTAGAGATGATAGTCTCGCACATTTCTCTTCGCCAAAATCATCTTCTGATGATGACTCCTCAAATTCTTCACTGGGCTCTGGTTCAGCTCCTCCAGGTGGTCCAAGTGGTGCCTCCATCTATGCTCAATGTAGTAAGGTGCATTTTTTACCATGATGGGCTCTGCCATTTTGATGTTTTGTCAATATTTTTCCATGGAAAGGTGGCTCAGATTTTATAATATAATTCTGGAAGACTAGTAGTTTTTGTACATAGTTTGGGGAGGGGTTTTGGGTATCCATTATTCTAGTGGGTCTCTTTTTGGTGGGACTTTGTTCAAATGGCTAGTGGCCAGTGTTGGCTTTTGGTTGGTTGTATTATGCAGGAGTCCTTCTAATCATCATCTATTGATGTATATAAATTTTTGTATTCTTAAAAATGAATGGGGGTTTTCTTCGTGCCTTCTTTCCCTCATGAGCTTTTGAAGCATGTTTTTTCTTAATAAAATTTACAGTAGCTCATCCACTTTTATCTAAAAAAAATCATAAAATTCTTCCACATTAAGTATGAGCTCATTAATTGAAAATCATTTTATTGGGTGAATAAAAAATGACATCATATATAAATGTTTGAAAATATTATAATCAATGATAAAAGAAATAGATCGAAATTAAAATTTCAAATATACTATAATCGATGTTAAACCAATAGATAGATGTTAAGAATAGAGGACCATTTAATTCCATAGTATTTGTAAAGTCATGCAGAAAAAATATGGAGGCAAGAATCGTATTGTTTTTGCGTTTCCTTTCTTGTCTCAAAGAATAGATGTTTTTCTTTTGGTTAATGTTTTGATTTTAAGACTTCCATCAATTTAAGGAAGCTTGTATTTTGTAATACTATAATTCCATGAAGCTATATTTTAATGAGAAAATTTTCCAAATATTATATGAAACCTATATCTGGATCTACATTTTGCATATATATTGTTGGAGATTTGCTTCTGAGAAAATAATTGATTGTATGTTTGTCATTGATGACAACATATAATATACAACAGTGTTCTATATGCAATTATCAATGCAAATGTTCTAGAGATATGGGTGTTCATTTACATGGTGTATACATGTTCTAGATGCTATGTGAATTCACACCGAGTCAGATATGAAGTTTTAGTTGAGTTAAGCTAATCAGTTGTAACAGTTACAGTGACTGAAGACTATCTGTGAAGAGCCGACGTAATTACATTATTTCTTTACTTGCACCTATCTTTAGGATATGTGTGTTTGTATTGATGTTTAGTTATTAGTTAAAGATAATTATCTAAAGGTGTCAAACATGTTCCATTAGAATCGGGAAGTTGGAGTTAATTTGGTGGAGCTGACTTTGTGAAGCATCACATCTATTCAGTCTGAGTTGTGTGTTTCTAATAATATTGCGTGGTTGATGTGGCCAACTAAAGAAGTATTGAAGGGACTCCTAGAGACGATGAAGATCACATCCTTTGGAGAAGATACTTATAGTAGTTAATTTGATGAACTCCAAGTGTGAATGAGGAGAGAAAAGACAGAAAAAGTACAGAATAGAATGTCCATTGTTTTGGGACAATAGAGACATTTCATTCATCAAGAAAATATCTATGTGAAGAAGAAGTGGAAGTATACAATACACTGGCACTGATCAAGATAGTAGGTCTACTCAACCATTTCATCTATCAGATATAGTGTATATCTATTCTATTGAAGGTTGTAGCTTTCATCATTTTACCAGTGAGTTTTTGGATAGTGAGTCCTCACCCCTAACAGGGTTACTTGTAAAAGACTCCTAATAGGGTCTAACCTTTAACCAGGTCTTTGTACTTATTGCATTGTAAAGAAAAAATCCTAAAAGGGTTTCAAGATCTCTTAACATGGATAATTATACTCAAGTACAATTTTTTGTGGGTGCTAATTCCCACCAGGGTTTTTACCTATTTGGTTTCCCAATTACCAAAATTGTTGTGTTCTTTATTGTGTTATTTGAATGTGCATTTTCTTTATTTTAATTGATATCTAAGTAAAGAAAAGAATTAAATTAGCTGATAACTGATTCACCCCCCCTCTTAGTTATCCTCTGGGACTATTCCAACAATTCGTATCAGAGCCAAGTTCCTTGGAGAGAAAACCTAACAGCTTAAGGTAGATCAGATGGCATACTTTAGGAAAGAGAGTCCTAAGTTCGATGAAGAAAACTATCTTGATTGGAAGAACAAAATAATAACACATCTTTAGTGTGTTGGATTTGAGATCTATGAGATTTCCACTCAAGCAATTGAAGTTCCCACCTTGAAAGACCTTGCAGAAGAAGACTCTACAATCAAACAAAAGGAAGTGCTCACTCAAAATGAAATTGTCATTTAGAAGCCCTAATCAGTGCCCTATCCGATAGTGAATTTTCTAAGATCAAGAAGGAAGATAAAACATACTCTATTTTGAAATACTTAGAAGATATGTTTGAAGGAGACATCCAAGCAAAGAATGCATGCAAAAAGACATGGAAGAAAAGATACAGCAACTTAGAGATGCTACCTGAAGAAAACATCAAAGATTACAATAAAATAATAAATGAAGCAATTTCAGGTATTAGAAACAATGGAGGAGAAATCTCAGAGGATGATATAATGGACAAACTAATGACCACATTGAAAACAGACTATGAGAGAAAGATCAATATCTTAGATGAGACTATGCAATATTCAAAATACTTCAAGAGGGAAACCTTGATCAGAAAAATATCTACATTTGAGATATCAACATTGAAGACAGAACCCAAAAGTGAGATAGCTTTCAAAGCCTCAGTCCACAACAAGAAATCCATAAGCAGTTCTAGTAATAATGAAGAAGTGGATACAGAACTAGAAGAAATCATTTCTATTATTTCCAAGAAAGAAAGTAAAGGTAAAGGGAAATATGAAGGACAACTACCATTCAAATGTTTTTCATGCAACAAAGTTGGTCACTTTGCATCCAAGTGTCCTACAAGAGTCAAGAAGTTTAGATCACATTAGATTCCCAAGTACACTAAGGAATGTTATCATGTTGAAGATGGTCTAACTGATGATGATTTAGGAGAAGATGAAATTGGTTTTGTTTCCATTAAATACATTGAAAAGATGCTTGAATAAATGGAAAAAGAAGATGAAGAAAAAGAAAAAGAGTTAGCATTAGTTTCAAAAGTTGACATCAGAACTGACTGGATCATTGATAGCAGATGTTAATACCACATGATAGGAGACAAAGATAAATTTGTACATTTGTACAAATACGAAGGTGGCATGGTTAGATTTGGAGATAGCACTCCCAAACCTATCATAGGTAGAGGTTCTATCACCTTAGATGGAAAGAATAAGAAAAATTATGTTCTTTATGTTGATGGTTTACATCGTAACTTACTAAGTGTTGGACAGTTGCTTGATAAAGGATATCAGTTGGAATTCAAAAACAACCAGTGCATCATTAACAACAAAGGAGACATGATTGCATTAGGCTCAAAGATGAAAGGTAATGTCTTTCAGCTCAATTCAAAAGTAAGTTGTTTTGTTGCAAAAGTGGATGACAGTTGGCTATGGCACAAGAGACTTTGTCATATCAATTTTAACAACATAGTCAAGATAAGTAAAGTAAAGGTAGTAAGAGACCTTCCAGGTATTGCAAGACCAGTTGACACCATGTGTAGGGAATGTGTGATGGGGAAGCATTTGAGGACCTCATTCAGGAGAAAAAAAGACTCTACAGAAAACAAATTAGATCTGATACATACAGACCTATGTGGACTTACTCAAACAAGATCTTACTACGGAGAAAGGTATTTCATTTTTTTTGTTAATGATTTCTCAAATATTATATGGGTTATGTTCTTAAAAGAAAAATCTGAAGCTTTTGAGAAGTTCAAAGTTTTCAAAGCTAAGGTTGAGAATGAATCTGAACTAAAGATAAAATGTCTGAGATCTGATAGAGGAGAATTCACTTCTGACCAATTTTATGATTACTGTGAAGAATGTGGAATCAAGAGATAGTTATGTGCACCTAGAAACCCTCAGCATAATGGGATTGCAGAAAGAAGAAACAAAATAATACTTGATACAACGTGCACTATCATGATTGAAGGAAAGGTTGCCCATACATATTGGAGAGATGCGTTCAATACAACAATCTATACTATCAATAGAATACAATTAAGGCCAGGCGTAGACAAGACACCCTATGAACTTGGTTTGGTAATTTACCTACTGTAAAATAATTCAAAATATTTGGAAGATAGTGCTACATCAAGAGAGATGATAGCATTGGCAAGTTTGATGCTAGAAGTGACGAAGGTATTTCTCTTGGTTACTCTACTAAAAGAAAAGCCTATAGATGTTTTAATCTAAGATTAAAGAAGATCATTGAAAGTACTTATGTGAAGATTGATGAGAAGTTTATGATTCAATAGAGATATTATGAATGTGCTCCTATGATTGAAGATTAGCCTAGACATATCAATAAAGACACAATTATTGAAGAAATGTTTGACTATATTGATGTTTCATGCAACAATCCTGAACCAAGTCAAGAAGAATCACATATTACAAATGAGAGTGTCACTCATAAGAAATCAAAATACACATCCAAATACCACTCTAAGGATGACATCATTGGAGATCAGAGCGCTAAAGTCTTGACAAGATCCAGAGCAAACGGTTCAACCACTGATGAAGAGGTGTGCCTACTTTCTCAGATTGAACCCTTAAGTGTTGAAGATGCATGCAAAGATTCAGATTGGCAAAGTGCTATGCAAAAAGAATTAGATCAAATAGTCAAGAATGATACATGGGAACTAGTCCCAACACCTCATGAAAAGAATGTGATTGGAACAAAGTGGATGTTCAGGAACAAAAAGAATGAAGAAGGCACAGTGGTAAGGAACAAGGAAATATTAGTGTGTAAAGAATATGCGCAGAGAGAAGGTATAGATTACACTGATACATTTTCCCCTATGAGTAGACTTGAAGCTATCAAGTTGTTTTTGGCCTATCCAACATTCAAGAACTTTAAGGTATACCGAATGGATTTAAAGTCAACTTTTTTGAATGGTGACTTGAAGGAAGAAGTCTACATAGAGTAGCCTAAAGGATTTAAACTTTCAGATAAACTAGATATGGTATGTAGATTAAAAAAAGCACATTATGGACTTAAATAGGCCCCAAGAGCTTGGTATGAGAGACTTGATGGTTACTTAACAAAGATAGGATTCAGAAAAGGAGCAACAGACTATAATTTATTCATAAGAGAGACAGATGAAGGATTACTACTCATTGCAATTTTTGTTGATGACATTATCTTTGGAGGTAATGACAAACTTAGTGCAGAATTCGCCAAAGAAATGAAAAGTGAGTTTGAAATGAGCATGATTGGACCTATCAAATATTTTGTTGGATTGAATGTAAAAAAAATAGACAAAGGCATATTCATAAATCAGTCTAAGTATCTGAAGGAGATATTGAAGACTTTCAAGATGGAATATTGCAAACTAGTAAGCACCCCCATGATAACAGGAAGCAAGCTTTCTAAAGATGATGACTCCACAACAAATGACAAGACCCTATACAAGTCTATGATTGGAAAACCCATATATCTTACTACATCTAGACCTGATATTTCTAATGTAGTTGGCATTGTTGGAAGATTTGCAACTAAACCCAAGAAAAATCACCTAATGGCAATAAAAATAATATTCAGATACTTAAAAGGGACTATCGACTATGGTTTACGGTATACTAACTCAGAGAATATACAACTTCATGTGTATACAGATGTAGATTGGGTAGGTTGTGTTGATGACGAAAAGAGTACATCAGGAGGAGTAGTATTTCTTGGAGATAGATTAGTCACTTGGACAAGTAAAAAGAAAAATTGTATCTCTCAGTCAACAACAGAAGCTGAGTATGTTGCAATAGCATTTAATTGTTCAACAATGGTTTGGATCAAACAGATGAATAAAGAATTTGGTATTTAGATTGATTATCCTATTGTTATTCAGTGTGACAACACCAGTACTATCAATATGTCAAAGAACCCTATGATGCATGCAAAGACTAAAAACATTGAGATCAAATACCATTTTCTGAGAGAAAAAGTTTCAGACAAAAAAGTAAAGTTGGATTATGTGAGCACTACAGAACAATTGGAAGATATTTTTACATAGCCATTATCAAAAGATACTTTTGAGTATCTCAGGGAGAAGTTGGGATTAATTCCCTTTCCTGAGTCTGATTAGAATTTGCAGCAAGAACATCAGTCCTTGGTGATTGATGAATGGTTGACTACTCTACTTTTGGAGTAGTACCTGTGCTTAGTGGTGTTTAACACCCTTTGTCATTCATGTCAAAGGGGGAGTATTGGTAAGGGGGAGCATATACTCTGGGGGAGTATATAGAGTAGCAGCAGTGAAGAGGATCTTTTGATGACGATATTGAGAATATTGTAGAACGAAGGAAGACACTTTGAGTTGATGATATCATGTGTTTCCATCAATGTCAAAGGGGGATATTGTTGGAGATTTGCTTCTGTGCAAATAATTGATTGTATGTTTGTCATTGATGACAACATATAATATACATCAGTGTTCTATATGCAATTATTAGTACAGATGTTCTAGAGCTATGTGTGTTCATTTAGATGGTGTATACATGTTCTAGATTTATGTGCATTCACGCCAACTCAAATATAAAGTTTCAGTTGAGTTATGCTAATTAGTTATGACAGTTACAGTGACTGGAGACTATTTGTGAAGAGCCCATGTAATTACATTATTTCTTGAGTTGTGCCTATCTTTGGGATATGGGTGTTTGTATTCATGTTTAGTTATGAGTTAAAGATAATTATCTAAAGGCACCAAACATGTTCTATCATAATCGTGAAGTTGGAGTTAATTTGGTAGAGCCAACTTTGTGAAGCATCACGTCTATTCAGTCTGAGTTACATATTTCTAATCAGATTGTGTGGTTGATGTGGCTGACTAAATAAGTATTTAAGGGAATTTTAGAGCCAACGAAGATCAGATCCTTTGGAGAGGATAATTATAGTAGTTCATTTGATGAATGCCAAGTGTGAATGAGGAGAGAAAAGATAGAAAAAGTAATGAACAAAATTTCCATTGTTTTGGGACAGTAGAGACATTTCATTCATCAAGAAAAGATCTATGTGAAGACGAAGTGGAAGTATATAATACACTAGAACTGATCAAGATAATAGGTCTACTCAAACAATTCATCTATCAGATATAGTGTATATCTGTTCTACTGAAGGTTGCAGCCTTCATCATTTTAGCAGTGAGCTTTTGGACAGTGACTCCTCACCCCTAATAAGGTTACTTGTAAAAGACTCCTAATAGGGTCTGACCTTTAACTAGGTCTCTATACTTATTGCACTATAAAGAAAAGCTCCTAACAGGGTTGCAAGATCTCTTAACATGGATAATTATACTCAAGTAGAGTTCTTTGTGGGTGTTAATTCCCATCGGGGTTTTTACCTATTTGGTTTCCCCATAACCAAAATTGTTGTGTTCTCTATTGTGTTATCTGAATGTGCATTTTATTTATGTTAATTTATATCTAAGTAAATAAAAGAATTAAATTAGCTGATAAATTTTTCACCCCCCCCTCTCAGTTATCCTTTGGGACTATTCCAACATATATTTATTGTGGTGGCTACAATCTTGACAACAAATAAGAATCCTTTGCAATCATGATTCTATTGATTTTTCAGTCCTTGATTCAGCAGTCCATATTATTGTGAATAATAGAAGATTCTATATAAAAGTTCAAGGGAGTTTCACTTTACACTATTGGAATTATGTTATATTTGTCATCAGTGAAAACACTTATTCGATTCTGAATGCTTACCGAGCTCATCACTTAGTCCACAGCTTATACCAAGCATTCAGTAATCACCTTGTAAAGCTCAGTAGTTAAACAGTTCAAACTGAGCAGAACAGTGGCTACCGAGCATATGAACAGTTCAGCAGCGGTTACCGAGAAGAGAAACATATACCGAGAAGACGGTAGTCATCGAGCTTCACTGTAACTACCGAGCCAACCGAGAAGTCAGTTACTACCGAGTCACCAGCGGTTACCGAGTGACATTATATCTACCGAGTCACCAACGGCTACCGAGTTCCAAGCTACACTTTGGGACTAGTATGGACCGAGCTTCTACTCTTACCGAGAGCATGACGATGCCGAGTATTGTAGTGGATGCCGAGTATCAGAAAATAGCCGAGCCAGCTTGAGGAACCCGAGCTTCTACCGACTCAGTAATATTTTGTTTACTTATGAAGGGCCGACTCAGGAATAAGTTTATTTTGTTTATTTGTATTTGGCCGACCTTGCAAATTGTAATTATGGGAACGGTATATATATGTAATGTTATATATCATCTGCAGTGTGAAATAAGAGTAATCAGCAGAGACTGCAATAAGGCAGTAGAGCAGAGCATTTTTGCAAGGTCAGTAAAGGAGCAGAATAGCCATATCTATCACAGAAGGTGATCAGTACTCAAAGGATCTTATCAGCAATAAAGTTGTAAGTTAAGATCTATTGTTTCATCCTAACAGTTGAATCAGTTTGTAAATCCTTTAACAGGGTAGACTTAACAGTCTTTCATAAATCTCCTAACAGAGTGCCTACTTCATTGTATGTTTGTAAATCCTCTAACAAGGTGGACCTAGCAGTCTTAATTGCTTCTAACAGGGAAGATCATCAGAAGTGATCATTGTAAGCCTTAACTGGCCAACTTTATACTGTAGTAACAAAGTTTTGTGGGTACCATCCCCACCCCAATTTTACTTTCTATTTGGAAGGTTTCTGGGTTACCAAATCTTTGTGTTTATGTGTTATGAATGATTATACTTTCATGCTTGCAGTAGATTAGATAAA